>JAKSZT010054134.1:7740869-7796529 GCA_026826555.1 Tolypeutes matacus
TTCACCTGCTGTCCTAAACCCTAGAAGATCTTTTTCGGGGCTGTTTCAGCTTGTCCTCTAGCTATTTTTCTGGAGAAGAGATTCCCGTGTCTTACTAGTCCGCCATCTTCCCGGAAGTCCTATATGACTGATTTAGGGAAGGATTCCTTGCCTGCAGCTGTTGACCCATTTTTAATTAATTTTTGTATAAGGTGAGAGGTAGAGGTCCACAGACATATTTTGCATGTGGATTTCTAGTAGTCCCAGGGCCATTTGTTGAAGAGACTATTCTTTACCCTTTGAAGGGACTCGGAACTTTAGTAAAAACAAAGAAACAAACAAACAAAAAAAACTGGCCATAGATGTGTGGATTTATCTCTCAACTTTCAATTCTATTCCATTGGTCTATATGTCTATCCTTATGCCAGTACTACACTGCTTTAATTAGTGTGCCTTTGTAGTAAGTTTTTTTTTTTTTTTTTTTTTTTAGATTTTTTTATTTAATTCTCTCCCCCCTCATTGCTTTGTGCTTGCTGTCTGCTCTCTGTATGTTCTTCTGTGCCTGCTTGTCTTCTTTATAGGTGGCGCTGGGAACCGATCCTGGTACCTTCCAGAGTGGGAGAGAGAAGCTCAATCTCTTGCGCCACCTCAACTCCCTAGTCTGCTGTATCTCTTATTGTCCCTCCTCTGTGTCTCTTTGTTTTTGTTGCATCATCTTGCTGCGCCAGCACTCTGCGTGGGCCAGCTCGCCTTTCACGAGGAGGTCCTGGGAATTGAACCCTGGACCTCCCATATGGTAGACGGGAGCCCAATCGCTTGAGCCACATCACATGTTTCCCTGTAGTAAGTTTTTTTTTTTTTTTTTTTTTTTTTAAGATTTATTTATTTGCTTTATCCATTTTAAACCCCTCTTCCCCATTTTGCTGTTTTGTGTCCATTCGCTGGGCAATTCTCTGTGTCTGTCTCCTTCCATCTCCTCCCATCCTCCTCCTCCATTCTTCACCAGGATTCAATACTGGAGACCTCCGATGTAGGAGAGAGGTGTTCTGCCACCTGCACCACCTCGGTTCCTGGTTTTCAGAGCTTTGGAAGCATCTCGTCTTGTCTCCCCTGTTACGTCATCACCTTGCTGCATGGCTCCCGGGACCTGGAGGCTCACCGGCACACAGAGCCTGGTAGCCCATGCGCCTTCTATATATATATATATATATATATATATATATATATATATATATTTTTTTTTTTTACCCGGAGGTCCCAGGGATCGAACCCAGGTCCCTCCATATGTCAGACAGACGCCCAACCATTTGAGCCACATCTGCCCCCCACCCCCCGTAGTAAGTTTTGAAATTGGGAGTGTGAATCCTCCAATTTGGTTTTCTTTTTCAAGGTTATTTTTGGCTATGTGGGGCCTCTTGCAATTCTATATGAATTTGTGGATCAGATTTTCCATTTCTGCAAAAGAGGCTGCTGGAATTTTGATATGAATTACATTGAATTTGTTGATGTTTTAGACAGTATTGACATCCAATACTAAGTCTTCCAATCCATGAACACAGGATGTCTTTCCATTTATTTAGGTCTTCTTTAATTTCTTTCGGCAATGTTTTGTAGTTTTCAGTATATGTCTTTCACCTCCTTGGTTACATTTACTTTCTCTTTTTTTTTTTTTTTTTTTCATTTTTACCAGGAGGTCCTGGGAATCGAACCCAGGTCCCTCCATATGGGAGACGGACACCCAACCATTTGAGCCACATCCGCCCCTTCTTGGTTACATTTATTCCTAGGTATTTTACTCTTTTAGATGCTATTGTAAATGGAATTGTTTCCTTGATTTCCTTTTTAGATTATTCGTTACTGGTGTATAGATACCCAACTGACTTCTGTGTGTTTATCTTGTATCCTGTACCTTTGCTGAATTTGTTTATTAGTTCTGGTAGCATTCCTGTGGATTCTTTGGGATTTTCTATATAGGATTATGTCATCTGATATAATTGGAAAGGACTTCTTCCTTTCCAATTTAGATGGCTTTTCCTTCTTTTGTTTGATTGCTTTGGCTAAAACTTCCAGTACAATGTTGAATAACAGTGGTGACAGCAGGCATCCTTGTCTTGTTCCTGATTTTAGAGAGAATGCTTCCAGTCTTTCACCACTGAATATGATATTTGCTGTGGGTTTTTCATAAATTCCCTTTATCATGTTGATTTCTCAGTAGTTCCCTTCTATTCCGGGTTTTCTGAGTGTTTTTTAATGTGAAAGAATGTTGTATTTTGTCAAATGCCTTTTCTGCATCCATTGAAATGACCATGCGGCTTTTTCCCTTCATTCTATTAATGTGGTTTATTACATTGATTGATTTTCTTATGTTGAACCATCCTTGCATTCCTAAATGCACTTGGTCATGAAGTATAATACTTTTTTTTTTTTTTTAATTTTTAAATTTTTTTGTACATTTAATACTTGAAAATATAAACAATTAAAAACTAAAAAGAAAACACAGTTGAATAAAAACATATATTTCTCAATTAGATGTATTGGATACACACTTTTTTTTTTATTTGGTTCATAGTAACGCAATCATACAGTGTTTGTCCTTCTGTGTCTGACTTCCTTCACTCAACATAATGTCCTCCAGGTTCATTCATATTGTCATATGCTTTACGACGTCATTTCTTCGTACAGCTGCATAATATTGCATTGTGTGATACACCAGTTTGTTTATCCATTCATCCACTGATGGACACCTGGGTTGTTTCCAACTTTTGGCAATCATAAATAATGCTACTGTGATCATTGGTGTGCAGATGTCTGTTCGTGTCACTGTTCTCGGTTCTTCTGGGTATATACCCAGTAGTGGTATTGCAGGGTCACATGGCAAGTCTAGATTCAACTTCTTTAGGAACTGCCAGTCCTCCACAGTGGCTGTACCATCCTGCATTCCCACCAACAGTGAATAAGTCTTCTTATCTCTCCACATCCTCTCCAACATGTATAATTCTTTTAATGCTGTTGGATTTGGTTTGCCAGTAGTTTGTTGAGGATTTTTGCATCTACATTCATAAGGGATATTGTGTGTTATTTTCTTTTCTTGTACTCTCTTTATCTGGCTTTGGTATCAAGGTAATTCTGGCCACATAGAATGAGTTAGGAGGTAATTCCTACTCTTCCGTTTTTTGGGAAGAGTTTTAGAAGGATTGGTGTTAAATCTTCTTTAAATATTTGGTAGAATTTAGCAGTGAAACCACTTGGTCCTGGGCTTTTCTTTGTTGGGAGGTTTTAAATTACTGATTCAATCTCTTTACTTGTTATAGGTCATTGAGATTTTCTATTTCTTCTTGCATCAGAGTAGGTAACTTGTATGTCTCAAGGAATTTTGTCCATTTCCTCCAGGTTTTCTAATTTGTTGGCATTTAATTGTTCATAATACTCTCTTATAATGCTTTTTCTTTCTGTAGGACTGGTAGTAAAGTCCCCACATTCATTCCTGATTTTAGTTATGTGTATTCTCTTTCTCTTTGTCATTCTGGCTAATGGTTTATCAATTTTATTGATCTTTTTAAAAAAAAACAACTTTTGGCTTTATTGATTCTCTCTGTTGTTTTCCTATTCTCTATTTCATTTATGTCTGCTCTAATATTTACTATTTCCTTCCCCCTACTAAATTTGGGTTTAGTTTGCTCTTTTTGTCCTAGTTCTTTAGGTGTGAAGTTAGGTTATTGATTTGTTATCTTTCTTCTTTGTTATAGTGGGAATTTAGAGGTAAAAAATTTCCCTCTGAGCACTGCCTTTGCTGCACCCCGTAAATTTTGGTCTGTTATGTTTTTGTTTTCATTTATTCCAAGATATTTCCTAATTTCCTTGGTGAGTTCTTCTTTGTGAATTCATCTATTAGTTTTAATAACGTTCCTGTGGATTCTTTGGGATTTTCTATATATAGGATTATGTATTCTGGGGATAGGAATAATCTGACAACCAATGGTGGTTTAATAGTGTGTTGTTTGGGAGAAGATGTGGCTTAAGCAATTGAGCACCACACCCATGTGGGAGGTGCCGGGTTCAGTTTCCAGTGCCTCCTAAAGGGAAAAAATAAAAAATAAAAAAAACCAAACAGACAATGAGCACTGAGTGCAAACAATGAGCAAACAGACAAGGGAGCCATCTCGCGGGCGGTGCGGAGCAGTGTGCTGTTTAATTTTCACATATATGTAAACTTTCCAGTTTTCTTTCTGTTACTGAGTTTGTTTGTTTTTTTAGGAGGTACCAGGGATTGAGCCCGGGACCTCGTATATGGGAAGCAGGCGTTCAACCACCGAACTACACCTGCTCCCCACTGTTATTCAGTTTTACCTTTATTCCATTATGGTCCAAGAAGATAATTAAATTTATTAAGATTTGCTCTGTGGCCTAACACATGGTCTAACCTAGAAAATGTTCCATGTGCCCTTGAGAAGGATGTGTATTCTGCTGTTGTTGGATGCTGTGTTCTATATTTGCCCATTAGGTCTAATTGGTTAGTAGTGTTACTCAAGTCTTCTATTTCCTTATTGATCATCTGCTTAGATGTTCTATCAATTATTGCAAGTGGTGTATTGAAGTTTCCAACTATTGGAGAATTATCTATTTCTTCTTTCTAGTTCTGTCAATTTTTGCTTCATATATTTTGAACTCTATTGTGAGGTATGTATGTGTTTATAATCATTATATCTTGTTGCTGGATTGAACTTTTAAATCAATATATAATATCCCTCTTTGCCTTTTATAATGTTTTTTGACTTAAACTCTATTTTGTCTGACAATAATATGGCCACGCCAGCTCTCTTTTGATTACCGTTTGCATTTTTTTCCCACCCATTTCCTTTTTTTTTTTTTAAGATTTATTTACTTACTTTATCCATTTTAAACCCCTTCCTTCCCCATTTGCTGTTTTGTGTCCATTCGCTGGGCAACTCTCTGTGTCTGTTTCCTGCCATCTCTTCTCCTCCTCCTCCTTCAGTCTTCACCAGGATTCGATCCTGGAGACCTCCGATGTAGGAGAGAGGTGTTCTGCCACCTGTGCCACCTCAGTTCCTGGTTTTCAGAGCTTTCGGAGCATCTCGTCTTGTCTCTCTCCTGTTACGTCATCATCTTGCTGCATGGCGGGGCCTGGCGGCTCACGGGCACACAAAGCCTGGCAGCCCATGTGCCTTCTATATATATATTTTTAATTTTACCGGGAGGTCCCGGGGATCGAACCCAGGTCCCTCCATATGGCAGATGGACGCCACCCCCCCCCCCATTTACTTTCAACATCTTTGCATCCTTGTATCTAAAGTGAGTCTCTTGTAGACAGCATATAGATGGATTTTGATTTTTCATCAAATCTGCCAACCTCTTCCTTTTAATAGGGGAGTTTGATCCATTGACATCTAAGGTAATAACTGAGAAGAAAGAATTGACTTCTGCCATTCAGCCATTTGTTCTCTGTATGTCTTGTATGTTTTTTGCTCCTCAGTTACTCTATTACTGCCGTTTAAAAATTTTATTTGCTTTTTTGCTATGTACCATTTTTATTCCCTTCTTCTTTCCTTTTCTCTACATTTTTTGGCTACTTTCTTAGTAATTACAATTAACATCTTAAACCAATAGCAACCTAGTTTGACTAGTACCAACCTAGTTTCAGGAGTATATAAACACTACTCCTATACATCTCCATCCATCCCCTGTTTATATTGTTATTGTCTCAGCTTAAATCTTTATATATTGTATGCCCATTAACATAGATTTAAAATGTTATGTTACACCTTCTCCTGTTAAATCATATTGGGGAGGGGGGGTAGGAAACAGTTACAAACCAAAAATACAATAACAGAAGATTTTATATTTACCTATGTAGTTACCTTTACCAAATGTTCTTTATTCCTTTTTATGGCTTGGAGTTACTGCTACTGTCCTTTTATTTCAGCCTGAAGGACTCCTTTTAGCATTTCTTGGAGGGCAGGTCTTCTGGTAATGAACTCTTTCAGCTTTTGTTTATCTGTAAATGTCTTAATTTCTCCTTCATTTTTAAAAGATAATTTTACCAGATATAGAATTCTTGGTTGAAAGTTATTTCTTTAAGGACTTTATTTTTTTATTCAAACTTTAATTCAAATTTTGAAAAATGAAATAATAGATAAAAGGCAGCTCAACAAATTATGGAAGCATTACTCTAAAAAAGTTCTGTTCAGGCACTTTTATCTCATCTAATCCTCAAAACAAACTCAATTCTTCCTCCAATGTTCAGAAAGATACACAGATGAAAACATTAAATGACATAATCAAGGTCTCCTTCTTAATGAAGAAAATGAAGAAGAGATTTTAAAAAGCATAATCATAGTCCTATCTCACAAAACCAAACCCCATATTCTTTTTTTACCTTTAGCATTAATATAGTACCTTCTTTGCTTTTGCTACAAAAGTATTACAATATTGTTGTTAACTACGGTCTATAAGTTACATTAGTTATATTTTCCCATGTATCACCATATTCTTATCACCTTGTAATAGAACATTCTTGTATTATTATTAACCACAATCCTCATCTACCACCAAAATCACTGTTATTATCCTCCAGATGTCCTCCAACTAACATTAACCTCCCTAGACTACTCTTTTCAGCCACAATCACATCCGTAAATAAAGTGTTTTTTTACACTCATTATACTGTGCTACCATCAGCTCCAACCATTGCCAGATATTTACAATTGACCTTATTAAGCATTCTACCTGCATCCAGCATCAGCTCCTCCTTCTCAACCCACATGTCCTCTGTCACCGACCTACACTCCGTAGTCCAACTCCTTAAGTCTACTTTATTTAGTGCATATCAGTGAGACTGTACAATATTCATCTTTTTGTGTCTGGCTTATTTCAATCAATATAAGGTCCTCAAGGTTTCTCCACGTTGCCATGTGCTTCCCCAACTGATTTCTTCTTACAGCTGAATAGTATTCCATTGTATGTATATACAACATCTCGTTTATCCATTCATTGGTTGACAGACGCTTAGGTTGTTTCCATTTTTTAGCAATCGCAAATAACGCCGCTATGAACATCAATGAGCAAATACCTGTTCGTGTTCTTGCTTTCAGCTCTTCTGAATATATTTCTACTAGTGGGATTGCCCGATAATATGGCAGTTCTAGATTTAGCTTCCTTAGGAAATGCCAAATCATCTTCCACAGAGGCTACACCATTTGACATTCCCACCAGCAGTGAAGGAGTGCTCCTATTTCTCCACATCCTCTCCAGCACTTGCAGTTTCATTTCTTTTTCTTTTTCTTTTTTCAAAGTGTGTTTAAAATAATGGCCATACTGTATGGTGTAAAAGGAAATCTCACTGTAGTTTTGATCTGTATTCCCCTAATAGCTAGTGATGCTGAGCATCTTTTCATGTGCCTTTTGGCTATTTGCATTTCTTCTTTGGAAAAACTGTCCAAGTCTTTTGCCCATTTTTTTTTTTTTTAAGATTTATTTTATTTATTTATCTCTCCCCACCCCATCATTGTTTTGCACTTGCTGTGTCTGTTTGTCTTCTTTGTATCTTTAGGAGGCACGGGAACTCAATCCAGGACCTCCGATGTGGGAGGGAGGCACCCAATTGCTTAAGCCACCTCCATTCCCTGCTTTTGTTGTGTCTCTTGTTACGTTTTTCCTCTTGTTTTTTTGTTGTGTCATCTTGTCATGTCAGCTCACCGAGCCTGCTCATCCTCCTTAGGAGGCACCGGGAACCTCTGCTCCCGGCTTTGTTGTGTCTCTCATTATGTTTTTCTTCTTGTGTCTCTTGTTGCGTCATTTTGTTATGTCAGCTTACCATGCCTGCCCGTGCGCCATTTCGCTGTCTTCTTTAGGAGGCACTGGGAACCGAACCACAAACCTCCCATGTGGTAGGCGGGAGCCCAATCATCTGAACCACACCCACTTCCCGGTTTGCCCAGCTTTTAATTGGGTTGCTTGTCATTTTGTCGTTAAATTGTCTGATCTTGTTATATAACATGGAAATCAAATCTTTGTCAGATATGTGGTTTCTGAAGATTTTCTCCCATTTAGTAGGCTGCCTTTTCACCTTCATAACAAAATTGTTTGAAATACAAAAGTGTTTAATTCTGAGGCAGTCCCATTTATCTATTTTTTCTTTCATTGCTTGTGCTTTGGGTGTAAGGTCCAATAAACCACCACCTACCACAAGATCTTGAAGATGTTTCCCTACATTTTCTTCTAGGACTTTTATGATTCTAGTTTTGTTTTTTTTTAAGTCCTTTATTATAAAATAGTAAAATAAATAGAAAAATAGATTGAAAGAAATTACAAATTTTAGAAGAGAGTGCAAGGCCAGGTTAGATTTAATATAATCAATTATAAAAAAATAGATATCATAGCAACAAACTTTTATAAATGTAAATAATAATTCAAATATAATAGAAATTAATTATAATATAATTCTAAATTTTATATTATAGTTCTAAATATTGAACATAATAATCTCTAAGAATGAAATAAATTATTGGCTTAGTTATTTAATTTTCATTTTGGCCATAATTCTTTCTAGACAATCAAATTCGTATTTGGGAATTCTTCACATCTCATTGGAATGAATTACAGCAGATAACAATTGCCAGCTCATAATTTTATGAGGCAGAAAAACTCAAAATCTTGTTCAACAATAGTCATGCTAAATCATTATTGATCCAGATAGGTTATTTTAGTTAAAGAGTATGAATAAGAAAGGGTTAAAGAAAAATGAAGTGTCCTAAAATATATCTCTTCTCCTGTTCTCCTCAATTAAAAGCAAGTTGTTTATTTTGTATGAAAAAAATTACAGAATACTCATCAATGGAACAATTTGTTAGTTGCACTGAGTAATTATTGTTCATATACTATAATGTTATTTTACATTTATCTGGTCTACTCCAGCTCTTTTTTGGTTACTATTTGCATGGAATACCTTTTTCCAGCCTTTCACTTATAACCTGGTTGTGTCCTTACGTCTGAGATGGGTCTCTTGTAGACAACATATAGATGGCTCATATTTTTTTAATCCTTTCTATCAGTCTATGTCTTTTGATTGGGGAGTTCAATCCATTGACATTCAGTGTTATTACTGTAAAGGCGTTACTTACTTCTTCCATTTTGTCCTTCAGCTCTCTGTTGCCATACTGTTCTATTGTCTGTCTTCTTACCCTTTAGTTTACCCTTCCTAATACTCTTCATTTCTAAACTCTTCTCCAAATCTCTCACCTTTGTTTTTTTCCTTTCAGGCTGCAGCATCCCCTTTAGAATCTCTTGCAAATCTGGTCTTTTGGTAACATATTCTATCAGTTTTTGTTTGTCTGTGAAGACTTTGAATTCACCCTCATTTCTGGATACAGAAATTTGCTGGATACAGAATTCATGACCGGCAGTTTTTCCTCTTTCAGTACCTTAAATACATCACACCACTTTCTTCTATCCTCCATGGTTTCTGATGATAGGTCGGTACTTAATCTTATCAAGTTTCCCTTGTATGTGATGCTTTGCTTTTCCCATGCTGCTTTCAGAATCCTCTCTTTATCTCTGATATTTGTCATTCTGAATAGTAGGGATCTCAGCGTAGGTCTATTCAGATTTATTCTGTTTGGGGTGCGTTGTCCTTCTTGGATATGGATATTTATGCCTTTCATAAGGGTTGGGAAGTTTTCAATCATTATTTCCTCAAATATTCTTTCTGCCCCTTTTCCATTCCCTTCTCTTTCTGGGACACCAATAGTGCAAATGTTTGTGCACTTCATGTTATCATTCAATTCCCAGAGACTCTGTTCCATTTTTCCCATTCTCTTCTCTTTCTGTTCTCCTGTCTTTTCCAATTCAGATGTTCTGCCTTCAAAATCACTAATTCAGCCTTCATGCAATTCAAATCTGCTCTTATGTGCCTCTAATGTAATTTTAATTTCATCCATTTTGTCTTTTATTCCCATAAGGTCTGTTACTTTTCTTTGCAGGCTTTCAAATTGTTCTTTATGCTCTCCCAGTGTCTTCTTAATATCCTTTATTTCTTTAGTAATATTTTCTTTAAATTCTTTTAAGTGATTTAGGAAAGCTGTGTGATGATCACTGATTAATTGTATTAAATCCTGTATCTCTTCAAAATATTTGGTTTGTTCTTTTGGCTGGGCCATCTCTTCCTGTTTCTTAGTATGGCTTGCAATTTTTTGCTAATGTCTAGGCACCTAAATAGGTTGGTGAATTTACTCTGATGGCTAATTTCTCTCCATTGCTTATTTTTTTTCACAGCTTTTCTTTGCTATTTGGTTCAACTTATTCTAAGTCTTTAAAATTGCCCAGCTTAAGTTTTCAAAATTGGGCCAGGGACTCACTACATTTTCTCCCAGGGTTGGATACAGAGTGCAAAGTTTTTTCCATGCAATTTCCAGGCTTGTCAGCAGATGGCGCTAGTCAGCGCACCTTTCCACGGAGGTGTTTCAGTCCCGGCTTTCCTGTGTTCCTGTGTTGAAGCTCCAGATCAGAGCTTCAGAGCGGGCTCTGCTGGCCAAAGTCACTGAAGAAAAGCACCCGACCTCCCCTCCCTTTTCCCTTGAAGCAGCTGACAGGGAAGGAGATGTCTGTTCCCCTCTTACTTGGCTGGAGTGAGCCAGATATTTTACCCCAGCTTAATATCTTGGGGGAGGAGAGCCCTTCCTGGCTGCCACCAGGACTTGGTAACTCCCGTTTGTTGTTTCGGTTTCTTCGTCTCTCTCCTGGGAGTTGTGTGTGTCCTGCTCTGCTGACCCATAAAGCAGGTCCCTCGGATGGCTTTTGGCTCTTTCTCCATTGTTTTTGTGAGAGCTCTCAGCTTCTGCCTGTTAGTTCATCGCCATCATCTTGATTCTAGTTGTTATATTTAGGTCCTTGATTCATTTTGAGTTAACTTTTGTATAAGGTGTGAGATAAGGGTCTTCTTTCTTTCAGATATGGATATCCAGTTTTTCCAGCACCATTTGTTGAATAGGCTGTTCTGATACAGCTGAGTGGGTTTGACAATCTTGTTAAAAATCTCTTGAACATAGATGTCAGCATCTATTTCTGAACTCATTCCGATTTCTGATTTCATTGGTCAGTCAATCTTTATGCTAGTACCATGTGGTTTTTTTTTTGTTTGTTTGTTTTATTTTGTTTTTAAACACTGTAGCTAGATAATATGCTTTAAAGTCAGGAAGTGAAAGTCCTCCAACTTTGTTCTTCCTTTTTAAAGATATTTTTGGCTATTCGGGGGCCCTTACTCCTCCAGATAAACTTTTTTATTTTTTTATTACCGCCACCCTCGTTGTTTGAGCTCACTGTCTGCCCTTTGTGTCCATTCGCTCTGTGCTCTCTGTGTCTGCTCATCTTCTCTTTAGGAGGTACTGGGAACCGAACCTGGGACCTCTCATATGGGAGAGAGGCACTCAATCACTTGTGCCACCTCAGCTCCCTGCTTTGTTGTGTCTCTCATTGTCTTTCCTCTTTTTGTCTCCTTGTTGCATCATCTTGTTGCGTCGGTGGTCAACTCGTTGCTCTGAGAGGGTTGAGCCTGTATGCCAAAGGTTAGGGGGAATGTTGTCTTCACCTCACTGTACTAGAGGGGCTAAGACTCTAACCCAAAGATTGGGTAAGGTGTGGCAATCACCCCAAGAGTCTTGGAGGGTGAGGTCTGGAGCTTGGTTGACACCCAGATGCTTGATGAGGGTGGAACCAAGAAAATGGCCGTTGAGCAAGCCTGTGGAAAGGGTGGGTTCCCATGTGGCCCCAAAGAGAAGAAACCATCATCTTAAGAATGACTCTCAGACTTTGAAATGGAATGGAGGATGCCCTGCAGGGTTACTGAACTGTAAAGGATCCATCACTCATGTTTAACATCCCAATTTCTCCTTAGGATAATGAAAATGTTTATCCTTTGTCTTTCCATTTGTGTATTGGAAGCAGTTAAATGGTTTTGAAGTTTTAGAGGTCTATAGCAGATGGGACTTTGCCTCAAGATGAACTGTATTTCTTTAAAATGATTATGATATGATTTTGTAGTTGAATTGTTACTGATTTAAGGTTTTTTGAATATTGTAATGTATTTTTGGAATTCAGGGAGTGGAGTGTAGCCGTTGGCCAATTTGATATAATAATGAATTCCAAAAATATAATTGGATCATGCTTGTAAACTGATCTGTTAATCTGGGCATGATTAAGTTATTATTAGGGCGTTGACTGGGCCTCAGTAGGGCGTTGAACCCCACCCTTTGGTGGGTGGGGAATAAAATATAAAAGGCTTGGCAAGAACAAAGTTGAAGCAGTTTTAAGAGAAGCAAGCTGTTTGCCTGATCGTCTACAGCTGACCTTGTGGAGGAACCAGGAGCTAAGCCCGGAGAGAAACGCAGCCCTGGGAAGAGAGGAACCCAGAAGCCTGAACCCTGGCAAACACCGGCAGCTGTCTTGCTCTAACACGTGGCAGTGGACTGTGGTGAGAGAAGAAACTTAACTCTTTCTGGCCTGGTATCTGTGGACTTCTATCCCAAATAAATACCCTTTATAAAGACCAACCCATTTTTGGTATTTCACATTAGCACCCCTTTGGCTGACTAATACAGTAGTGTATAGAAATGCTGTTGATTTTTGCTTATTAATCTTGACTCTCTGCCACTTTGCTGAAATTGTGTATTAGTTCTAGTAGCTTTGTTGTAGTTTTTAGGGATTTTCCAAGTATAGGATCATATCATCAGCAAATAGCAAAAGTTTTCCTTCTTCCTTTCCTATTTGGGTGCCTCATTTATTTATTTATTTATTTATTTATTTGCCTAACACTGTAGCTAGAACTTCTAGCACAATATTGAATAGCAGCAGAGACAGTGGGCATCCTTGCCTTGTTCCCAATCTCAGCGGGAATGCTCTCAGTCTTTCACAACTCAGTACAGTGCTAGCTGTGAGTTTTTCATATATGCACTTTATCATATTGAGAAAGTTTCCTTCTAATTCCTATCTTTTGGAGTTTTTTATCAGGTAAGGATGGTGCATTTTGTAAAATGCCTTTTTTTGCATCTACTGAGATGATCATGTGGTTTTTCTTTTTCAATTTATTAAAGTGGTGTATTACACTGATCAATTTTCTTATGTTGAACCACCCTTACATACCTTGTATAAAGCCCACTTGATTGTGATATAGAATTTTTTTTTCTATTTAAAAATTTATTGAAGTATATCATTCATACATAAACTATAAGTGTTCAGTAAACATCGTGATCTTACAAAACAAACATGCATAACATCATGCAGGGCTCCCACACATCACCCCCCGCCCCAACCACCCTGCATTGTTGTGAAACATTTGTTAACAAATCATGAAAGAGCATCGTCAAAGTATTACCACTAACTATAGTCAGTATCTTCCTCCCCTATACATTTTTTAAGGGTTTATTTATTCATTTATTTACTTTTATTAATTTTATTCCCACCCACCCCCGTTTTTGCTGTTTCTGTGTCCATTCACTGGGCAACTCTCCGTGTTCGTTTCCTGCCCTCTCTTCTCATCCTTCTCCTCCTGTCTTCACAGGGATTCGATCCTCAGAATCTCTGATGTGGGAGAGAGGCGTCTTACCACCTGCACCACCTTAGTTCCTGGTTTTTCGGCATATCTCGTCTTGGCTCTCCCTTGTGTCACTCTCCTGTTATGTCATCATCTTGCTGCATGGCTCACAGGGCCTGGCAGCTCACCCGCTCGTGGGGCCTGGTAGCCCATGTGCCTTCTATATTTTTAGTTTTTAAATTTTTACCTGAAGGTCCCGGGGATCGAACCCAGGTCCCTCCATATGGGAGACAGATGCCCAACCACCCAAGCCACATTTGTTCCCCTGCTATATCTCTTAAGGTTGACCAAAGATACCCAAAGTTATAGTCTTTTCCCATACAGGATGGTCTTATAATAAATCAGGCTTGGTTTATCACCAGCATTCTAAAAACCAGACCTAGGGAGAAAAACTAGGTCTGGGGACACATGCATGGTTTCTAATATAGCGAATGTTTAGCCTACCCTGATTATCACAAAATCAGGACAGCGAGAATATTCACATGTGATACAGAATTTTTTAAATGTGTTTTTGCATTTGGTTAGCAAGTATTTTGTTGAGGATTTTTGCACCTAAATTCATTAGAGAAATTGGTCTGTAATTTTCTTTTTTCATATCTTTATTTGGCTTTGGTATTAGAGTGATGTTAGCTTCATAGGATGAGTTTGGTAGCTTTCCTTCCTGTTCAATTGTTTGGAAGAGCTTGAGCAAGATTGGTATTAGATCTTCTTTATTTATTTTTATTTATTTTTATTTTTTTTAAGATTTTATTTATTTATTCATTTATCCCCCCCTTGCTGCTCGTGCTCTCTGGGTCAGCTAACCATGCCGTGCGGGCGGGCTTGCCTTCACCAGGAGGCCCCGGGAACCAAACCCTGGGCCTCCCATATGGCAAACGGGAGCCCCACTGATTGAGCCACAGGTCTTCTTTAAATGATTGGTTGAATTCACCGGTGAAGCCATCTATCTGGTCTTGGACTTTTCATTTTGGGGAGTTTTTGTTTTTTTTTTAAGATCTATTTATTTATTTATCCCTCCCTGCCTTGTTGTTTATTTTTTTAACTCACTGTCTGCTTTCTGTGTCTGTTCATCTTCTTTTAGGAGGCACAGAAACTGAACCCAGGGCCTCCCGTGTGGGAGGGAGGCACCCAAATACTTGAGCCACATCCACTCCCTGCTTGTTGTATCTCTCATTGTGTCTCCTCATTGTGTCATCTTGTTGCATCAGCTTGCCATACCAGCCTGTCGCGTCAGCTTGCTGTCTTGCTTGTCTTCTTTAGGAAGCACCAGGAACCTAACCCAGGAACTCCCATGTGGTAGGCAGGCACCCAACTGCTTGAGCCACATCTGCTCCCCTTGGGAGGTTTTTGATGACTGTTTCTATTTCTTTACTTGTAATTGGTTTGTTGAGGTCTTCTGTTTCTTCTAGAGTCAGTGTGGTTTGTTCGTATGTTTCCAGGAATTTGGCCATTTCATCAACCTTGTTTAGTTTGTAGGCATACAGTTGTGTACAGTATCTTCTTATGATATCTTTTATTTCACCTGGGTCAGTGGTAATGTCCCCCTTCTCATTTCTGATTTTATTTATTTGCATCTTCTATCTTTTTTTCTTTGTTAATCTAGCTAAGGGTGTATCAATTTTGTTGATCTTCTCAAAGAACTAATTTTCAATTCTGCTGATTTTGGTTTTTTTGTTGTTGTTTTTTTTAACTTTCCATTTCATTTATTTCTGCTCTAGTCTTTGTTATTTCTTCCTTTCTGCTTGCTTTGGGATTGGTTTGCTGTTCTTTTTCTAGTTCCTATAGGTGTGCAGTTAGGTTTTTGATTTTAGCTCTTTCTTCTTTTTTAAATGTAAGCATTGAGGGCTATAAATTTTACTCTCAGTACTGCCTTCACTGTATCCCAAAAGTTTTGATATGTTTTGTTCTAGTTTTCATTTGTCTTGAGAAATTTACTGATTTCTCTTGAAATTTCTTCTTTGATTCACTAATTATTTAAGAGTCTGTTGTTTAATCTCCATATATTTGTGAATTTTCCCTTTTTCCACCTGTCATTAATTTCCAGATTTATTCCATTATGATCAGAGAAGGAACATTGTATAGCTTCAATCTTTTTAAATTAATTGAGATCTGACTTATGTCTCAGCATATGCTCTATCCTGGAGAAAAATCCCTGAGCACTTAAGAAGAATGTATATCCTGGTGTTTGGGGATGTTATGCTCTAGAAAGCTCTGTTAGTTCTAGTTCATTTATCATGTTATTCAAGCTCTAAGTTTCCTTATTTATCCTCTGTCTAGATGTTCTATTTAATGTTGATTGGTGTGTTGAAGTCTCCAACTATTACTGTAGAGACATCTATTTCTCCCTTCAGTTTTGCCAGTGTGTGTCTCATGTATTTTGTTTTTTGTTTTTTTTTAATTTTACCGGGAGGTCCCGGGGATCGAACCCAGGTCCCTCCATATGGCAGGCGGACGCCCAACCATTTGAGCCACATCCGCCCCCATGTCTCATGTATTTTGGGGCACCTATGTTAGGTGCATAAATATTTATTGTTGTTATTTCTTTTTGGTGAATTGTCTCTTTTATTAATATAGTAACCTTCATGTCATAACAGTTTTGCATTTAAAATCTATTTTATCTGATATTAGTATCACTACTGTAGCGCTTTTCTTATTTTCCCATCCTTTCACTTTCCCATCCTTTCACTTTCCCATCACTTTCAGCCTGATTGTGTCCTTGCATCTAAGGTGGGTCTCTTGTAGACAACAAATAGATGGTTCATGTTTTTTTTATCCATTCTATCAGCCTATGTTTTTAATTGGGGAGTTCAAGCCATTAACATTCAGTGTTTCTACTGTAAAGGCATTACTTACTTCGTCCATTTTATCTCTTGGCTTTCTGTTTCATATCTTACTATTGTCTTTTAACCCTTTCAGTTACTCCGACTTATAATCTTCATTTCTTTCCTCTTCTCCAGGCCTCTTGCTCTAGTCTTTTCCTTTCAGGCTGTAGCACACCCTTTAATATTGCTTGTAGCTCTGGTCTCAGTAACAAACTCTCAGTTTTTTTTTTTGTCTGTTAAGACTTTAAACTCACCTTCATTTCTTTTCTTTTTATTTGTTTTAAATTTTCACCTTCATTTCTGAAAGGTAGTTTTGCTGGATAAAGAATTCTTGACTGACAGTTTTTATCTTTCAGTACCTTAAATATATCATGCCACTGCCTTCTCATCTTCATGGTTTCTGATAAGAGATTGGCATTCGGCTTTTTTGAGGCTCCCTTGTAAGTGATATATTGCTTTTCTCTTGCTGCTCTCAGAATCTTCTCTTTATCTTTGGCCTGAGACATTCTGAATAATAGATATCTCAGAGTAAATCAATATGGATTTGTTCTGTTTGGGGTACATTGT
Organism: Tolypeutes matacus; assembly: GCA_026826555.1. Classification (NCBI taxonomy): domain Eukaryota; kingdom Metazoa; phylum Chordata; class Mammalia; order Cingulata; family Chlamyphoridae; genus Tolypeutes; species Tolypeutes matacus. Next base: position 7,757,838 of record JAKSZT010054134.1, read on the forward strand.
CCTTCTTGAATATTGATATTCCTGTCTTTCATAGGTTTGGAAAATTTCTGGTCAGTCTTTCCTCAAATATTCTGTCTACTGCTTTTCTGTTCTCTTCTCTTTCTGGGACACCTATAACACATATGTTTGCACATTTTGTGTTGCCATTCAAATCCCTGAAACCCTGTTCAATATTTTATTTTTTCTGTCTGTTCTCCTATCTTTTTAAGTTCAAATGTTCTGTCCTTGATTTCACTTATTTGTTCTTCTGCCACTTCAAATCTGCTGTTATATGCCCCTAGTTTTGTTGTTGTTGTTTTGTTTTTTTGAGGTAGTGGGGCCAGGGATTGAACCTGGGACCTCATATGTGGGAAGCTGGCACTCAACCACTGAGCTACACTGGCTCCCCCTCTAATGTATTTTGTCTTTTTTTTGTTTGTTTGTTTCTAATGTTTTTTTGTTTTTTTGTTTTTTACTGGGAGGTCCCAGGAATTGAACCCGGTTCCCTCCATATGGGAGACGGATGCCCAGCCATTTGAACCACATCCATCCCCCTCTAATGTATTTTTAATCTCATCCATTGTGTCTGTCATTCCCATAAGCTCTGTTACTTTTATTTGCAGGCTTTCAAATTTTTCTTTATACTCAGACAGTGTCATCTTAATATCCTTTATCTCTTTGGTCATATTTTCCTTCATCTCCTTAAATTGATTAAGGAGGTTTGTAGGAACATCATTGTTTAGTTGTTTTAAATCCTATGTTGTGTCTGGGTTCTTGGTTTGTTCCTTTGGCTTGACCATATCTTTCTGTTTCTTTGTATGGCTTGTTATCTTTTGTTGATATCTAAGCATATGATTATGTTGGTGATTTTTACTCCCTTGGTCAATTTCTCTCTCTTGCTTAGTGGTTTTATTTCACAGCTCTTCTTTGATTTTTTTTTCTCACCACCCCCTCGCCCCCTTGCTGTTTTGTGCTTGCTGTCTGTTCTCTGTGTGCTCTTCTATGTCTGCTTGTCTTCTCTTCAGTTGGCACCAGGAACCAATCCTGGGACCTTCTGGAGTGGAGAGAGGCTGCTCAATCTCTTGTGCCACCTCAGCTCCCTGATTTGCTGCATCTCTAATTGTCTCTCTTCTGTGTCTCTTTTTGTTGCATCATCTTGCTGCACCAGCTCTCCATGCGGGCCAGCACTTCATGCAGGCCAGGAGTCCACATGGGCCAGCTCTCTGCTCGGGCCAGCTTGCTGCATGGGCCAGCTTGCTTTTTCACCAGGAGGCCCCAGGAATCGAACCCTAGACCTCCTATATGTAGATGGGGGCCCAGTCACTTGAGCCACATCTGCTTCCCTCTTCTTTGATTCAATTTTTTTCTAAAACTTTAAATTGCCCTTTTAAGTTATCAAAACAGGGGCAGAGAGCCACCAATGGGTATAGACCAGATCTACAGTGCCTGGGAAAGAAATGGGGGAGACAAGCCCATCTTCCTTCACTTCCATGGCTGACCATCAGATGGCGCTCCTTGGCAAACCCCTCCATGGAGCTGAGTACCTCATTCTCCACTAACTAGCTCTTCTGAACCACAGATTCATGTTATGGTAGTTACATTCACCAAACAGAAACCACAGTCAGCCTTCAGCTGCACCCTCCCTCTTCCTAGGGAGGAATATATCCTTTCTCCTTTCCAACAGCTGCAGGTTTTACCAAGGCTGTTTGCCTCGGGGGTGGGTGATGGGTGGCATTCCCAGCTGCAGGGGTATCAGCTCATGGTTTTCCCTTTGGTCTCTTCATGTCTCTGTCCCCAGTGTCTCCTAGATGATGCGTGTTGCACCCTCCTGGTATTCAGGTCCCCAAAGTGGCACTTTCAGATGACTTCTATGCTTTCTTCCCTATTTTGTAAGAGAGCTGTGACCTGCCTGAGCTACTCCAATGCTATCTTGGATTGGCTTTCCCTATTTAAGGACTTTTATTTATTTATTTATTTTAGATTTTATTTATTTATTCATTTATCCCCCCCTTGCTGCTCGTGCTCGCTGGGTCAGCTAACCATGCCGTGCGGGCAGGCTTGCCTTCACCAGGAGGCCCCGGGAACTGAACCCGGGGCCTCCCATATGGTAAACGGGAGCCCTACTGATTGAGCCACAGCCGCTTCCCTATTTAAGGACTTTTAATATACCACCCCACTTCTGGCCTCCATAGTTTCTGATCAGAATTCTGCTGTTAATCTCATTGGTGATCACTTGTATGTGACAAGTCACTTCTTTCTCACTGCTTTCCAGATTCTCTCTTTGTGTTTAGATTTTGACTATTTCTCTATAACATGTCTTGATGTAGATCTCTTAGAGTCTCTCATGCTTGGAGTTTGTTGAGATTCCTAGACATGTATGTTCATGTCTTTCATCAGATTGGGGACGTTTTTGGCCATTATTTCTTCAAATACCTTTTCTGTCCCTTTCTTTCTCTCTTGTTCTTCTGGAAATCTAATAATGTATATGTTAGTACACTTGATAGTATCCCACAGGAACCTCAGGCTCTGTTCATTTTTCTTCATTCATTTTCTTTCTGTTTCTCACACTGCATAATTTCAGTTGTCTTGTCCTTAAGTTCATTGATCCTTTCTTCTGCTTGTTCAAATTTGCTATTGAATCCATCTAAAGAGTTTCAATTTCATTTCAATTACTGTCTTGCAATGCCAACATTTGTTTGGTTCTTTTAAAATATATATATATAATTTATATCTATTTTGTTCAGACAATGTTTTCCCAATTTCCTTTAGTGCTTTGTATATGGATTCCTTTAAGTCAATGAACATATTCAAGACAGTTGCTTTAAAGTCTTTGACTAATAGTTCCAATGTATGAAATTCCTCAGGGATGGTTTCTGGCAAATTCTTTTTGTCCTGTGAATGGCCCATACTTTCCTGTTTCTTTGTGTTTTGTAATTTTTATTGAGAACTAGACATTCTGTGTATTATGTTGTTATTACTCTGGAAACCTAGTCCTCCCACTCATATGGGATCAGTAGGGTTTTTTTTTTGCTGTTGTTTTTGAGGAATGGAGCCATCAATTTGTGAGTTTTCCAAACTAATTTTACTCCCAAATGGGGAATGGAAAGAGAACAGAAAAGAAAAAAGGTACTTCCTCCCTAAGATTCTTCTGCCACTTTTGCCTGAGGGGGTTTGGAATAATGACCTCCCCCCGAGCCAGTCCCCAGCAATCTGAAGTAGTTGATCAAAAGTAGTGATCAGGGAAGCGACTGTGGCTCAATCAGTGGGGCTCCCGTTTGCCATATGGGAGGCCCCGGGTTCGATTCCCGGGGCCTCCTGGTGGGGGCAGGCCCGCCCGCACGGCGTGGTTGGCTGGCCCGGCGAGCACAGGCAGCGGGGGGGTGATAAATGAATAAATAAATAAAATCTTAAAAAAAAAAAAAAAAAGTAGTGATCAGCTCTCAGGACTTTGTCAGAAGGGTGAAAAGGCAGCCAACTCAATGGGAAAAAATATTTGGAAATCACATATCTGATAAGGGTTTAATATCCAGGATATATAAAGAGATGTTACAACTCAACAATAAAAAAAACAAATGACCCAATTTAAAAATGGGTGAAAAACTTGAATAGACATTTCTCCAAAGAAGAAATACAAATGGCAAAAAAACACATAAAGAAATGCTCAACTTCACTCATGATTAGGGAAATGCAAATCAAAGCTACAATGAGATATCATTTCACACCTATCAGAATGGCCACTATTAAAAAGACAGAGAACTACAAGTGTTGGAGAGGATGTGGAGAGATAGGAACACTTCTTCACTGTTGGTGGGAATGCAGAATGGTACAGCCACTATAGAGGACTGTTTGGCAGTTCCTAAAGAAGTTGAATCTAGACTTGCCACATGACCCTGCAATACCACTACTGGGTATATACCCAGAAGAACTGAGAACAGTGACACGAATAGACATCTGCACACCAATGTTCATAGCCACATTATTCACCATTGCCAAAAGTTGGAAACAACACCAATATTCATCAACAGACGAATGGATAAACAAACTGTGGTCTAGTCACACGATGAAATATTATGCAGCTGTAAGAAGAAATTAAGTCGTAAAGCATATGACAACATGGATGAACCTGGAGGACATTATGTTGAGTGAAGCAAGCCAGACATAAAAGAACAAATACTGTATGATTGCATTACTATGAACCAAAGATATTGTGTAAAATATTGTTTTATTAAAAAAAAAATTTTAATGTATCCATTACATTTAATTGAGAAATGTATATATTTATTCAACTGTGTTTACTTTTTAGTTTTTAATTTATATTTTCAATTATTAAATGTACAAAATAAAGTAAAAAAAAAAAGTAGAGATAAAAATTTTTTTTTAATTTAAAAAATAAATAATTTTTTTTAAAAAGTAGTGATCAGGGAACTGATGTGGCTCAGGCAGTTGGGTGCCCGCCTCCCACATGGGAGGCCCTGTGTTCGGTTCCCAGTACCTCCTAAAGAAGACAAACAAACAATGAGCAGACAACAAGCACACATTGAGCAAAAACAATGAGCAAGACAATGAGCAGACAGCGAGCAAAAACAAATGATCAGTGAAGCGGATGTGGCTCAAGCAGTTGGGCACTTGCCTACCACACGGGAGGTCCTGGGATCAGTTTCTAGTGCCTCCTAAAGAAGACAGTGAGCTGGTGTGATGGGCAGGTGTGGCAAGCTGACAAAACAAGATGATGCAACAAGAGACACAAGAAGAAAAACACACTGAGAGACCCAACAAAGCAGGGAGCGGAGGTGGCTCAAGTGATTAGGTGCATCCCTCCCGCATTGGAGGTCCTGGGTTCAGTTCCCAGTGCCTCCTAAAGAAACAAGGAAGATGAACAGACACAGCAAGTGCAAACAACAAGAGAGTGGAGAGAAATAAATAAATAAAATAAATATATAAAAAAAAAAAACGAGCAAAAAACAATGAGCAAGCAGATGATGGAGCCATCTTGCGGGGGAGGGGGAAGCACTGATCATATCAAAAAACAGTACTCATAAAAAAATAAAAGTAATGATCAGTGATCAGACCACCCATTCCAGATTTGGGAGGACTAGGTCTTTATAGTCTACTCTGGTACCAGCCATCTGCACCAGGAACCTGGGCTGCTGTCGCCACTGCTGCCTGCAACGTGCTTGGGGGATGGGAGATCGTAGCCATTGCACAAAGCATGAAATTCACCAATATTTACTGCAACTTACCAGCCTCTTCCTCCAGCTCTTCCCTGGATGCTGCTCATGTTCCACTAGACTCTAGAGTTGATTCAGACAGTTCCCGCCAGTTCAGTGGTTGTTTTGGTGGAGGGAGAGACTGATTCCTTGGCCTTCCTACTCTGCCATCTTTGCACCCCAAATGCACTCTTGAGGCTCCGGTCACTATCCTAGCAAACTAGACAACCAGATCCCAGGCTCTGTCATCTCAAATACCCCCCAGGACCCCAATCTCTGTCCACAATACTAGAACCGACCCCAGTCTTTGCTACTCACATATGTCCTGGGACCCCAGCCTCTGTCTCATAAGACTAGACAGTCAGATCCACAGACTCTTCCTTTTTTTTTTTTTTTTAACTTTATTTTGTACATTTAATAATTGAAAACATAAGCAATAAAAAACTAAAAAGTAAACACAGATGAATATATACATTTCTCAATTAAATGTAATGGATACATGTAAATTTCTTTGTTGTTTTGTTTTTTGTTTGTTTTTTTGTTTTTTTTTGTGTGTGAATCAAACAATATATTACACAATATATTTGGTTCATAGTAATGCATTCATACCTTTTTTTTTTTTTAAAGATTTATTTATTTATTTATCCCCTCCCTGCCACCTTGTTGTTTTACACTCTGTGTCTGCTTGTCTTCTCTTTAGGCAGCACCGGGAACCGATCCTGGAACCTTCTGGAGTGGGAGAGAAGCACTTATCTCTTGTACCACCTCAGCTCCCTGGTCTGCTGGGTCTCTTGTTGTCTCTCTTCTGTGTCTCTTTTTGTTGCATCATCTTGCTGCGCCAGCACTCTGCGTGGGCCAGCACTCCACGTGGGCCAGCTCGCCATGTGGGCCAGCTTGCTTTTCACCAGGAGGCCGTGGGAATCGAACCCTGGACCTCCTATATGGTAGACAGGAGCCCAATCACTTGAGCCACATTCGTTTCTCCACAGACTCTTTTATCTGAAATATTTCCAGGGACCTTAACCTGTCCCACAAAACTAGCAACCAGATATCCAGTCTGTCAACCCAAAATTTCCCTGGTACCCCAGTTTCTGTTACACAAAACAAGACAGCCAGACCCCAGTCTCTGTTACCCCAAATACATCCTGGACCCAGTCTCTGTCCAACAATACTAGACAACCCACTTCCACTCTGAAGAAGACAACTGTACCTCTAGGCCAGGGGTTCTTAACCCTTTTTTGTTCCACAGACCCCTTTGGCAGTCAGGTGAAAAGCACAGACTACTTACTAAGTCCACACTATAGTGTGTATTATTAATAAATATATCACACCCACACCACAATGTCCCCACAAAAATAATGTTTATTTGAATTTCAATTCAAGCTCACGGGCCCCTTGTTAAGAGCTCCTGCTCCAGGCTCTGTCTCTCCACATTTTTTTTTTTAAGAATTATTTATTGAACTTCCGGAAAGATGGCGGGCTAGTAAGACACGGGAATCTCTTCTCCAGAAAAATAGCTAGAGGACAAGCTGAAACAGCCCCGAAAAAGATCTTCTAGGGTTTAGGACAGCAGGTGAAAGCTGCACACCACCCAGAGGAGAGAGGGACAGAAGAGGGAAATCGCGACTACAGAACCGTGAGTTGCAAGTAGCAGCTTCTGCTGCTGCCGGCACCCTCCCCCACACTCTTCAGAATTCTCGGGCCCCTGGGCCTGCGACCACAGACAAAGGGGGCTTCAGGGATCTGCCACTCCCGGAAAGGGGAGAGAGAGGGACACAGCCTTAGACTGACTCAGGTTCGGACCTGAAATTTGGGCTGCAGAGCCCCACGGACCCTTCCACACGGCAGTTTGCCCTGGGAACCCGGAAAGGACTGGAAAAATCCGATACTCGCAACCTCCCTCTCTTCTAGCCTGGACTAATTTTTGAGGACACCACGGGAGAGGGGAGAGAGAGCCTGGGGCTGACCCTGCTTTGGACTCCCAGGTTTGGTCTGCCCTGTCCCGAGAGCCCTTCCAGGCTGGGTGGGGCGGCGCCAATGTTTGCCTTGGAGCCTGCAAGAGGCTAAAGCTATACAAACCTCCCAATCTCCTCCTCTACTAACAGGGACTGATTGTTGAGGATTCAGAAGGGAGTGGAAATATTTCCTAGCTGGGAAAAGGGGGGCGCTACGAGAGAAGTCTGGAGAACTGTCTCAGAAAGTTTGAATCACAGGGCTCCTAGCCCCCAGACAGGAAGCTCTATCACATTGATCTGGTTTGTGTCACAACAAATACGCTCTGACCAGGCAATGAATTCAGAGCTGCCAATGAGCGCCATCTCCTGGCAGACCAAGGAAGTACACATAAGAAAATTAATAAGTAAGAGAGTCTTTTCCTGGCCTCTATAGTCTCCCTGCCCAACGCCCTAGGAAACGACTCTACAACCAATTACTGGGTCCAGTGCCCAGTTTTGAGCAACCAGCAGAACAATCCTAACAATCAAGGTTGAGCCAAAAATTAAAGAGCGGTGGTAACTCACAGCCGCCTGCCACTAAAACCCCATAAAAGAGAAAGAGATAGAGCATCTAAGTAAAATACAAACTAACCAGATGCCTAGCACCAACAAAAAATTACAGGCCATACTAAGAAAATTGAAGACATGGCCCAAGAAAAGGAATACAGCAAAGTCCCAGAAGAGATGCAGAATTTGAGAGAACTAATCAGTGAGATGAGCACACATTTCCAAAATCAAATTAATGAGATGAAAGAGAATATAGTTAAAGAGATCAATGACATCAAGAAGTCATTGCGCGAACGAAAAGAAGAATTTGAAATCATGAACAGAAAAGTAACGGAGTTCATGGGAATGAAAGATACAATAGGTGAAGTAAAAAATACATTTGAAGCATACAACAGCAGACTCGAAATGATAGAAGAAAGAATAAGTGATACTGAAGACAGAGCAGCTAAAATTGAAGAGAGAAAAGAACAGAGAGAGAAGAATGGAAAAAATTGAGCAGGGGCTCAGAGAGTTGAATGACAACACAAAACGCAAGAACATGCGTGTGATGGGAGTTCCAGAAGGAGAAGAGAAAGGAAAAGGGGCAGAAAGAGTATTTGAGGAAATAATAGCTGAAAATTTCCCAACTCTTACAAAAGAAATGAACTTACATGTCCAAGAAGCACACCGTACCCCAATAAGAATAAATCCAAATAGACCTACGCCAAGACACATATTATTCAGAATGTCAAATGTAAAAGATAAAGAGAAAATTCTCAGAGCAGCAGGAGAGAAGCAAACGATCACGTACAAAGGACATCCAGTAAGACTTTGTGCAGATTTCTCTTCAGAAACCATGGAGGTGAGAAGACAGTGGTATGATACAATTAGGAAACTGAAAGAGAAAAACTGCCAGCTGAGAATTCTTTATCCAGCAAAACTGTCCTTCAAATAAAAAGGTGAATATAAAGTATTCACAAACAAACAGAAACTAAGAGAGTTTTCAAAAAAGAATCTACCTTTGCAGGAAATATTAAAGGAAGCCTTAGAACTTGAAAGAAAAAGACAGGAGAGAGAGGCTAGGAGGAGAGTATAGAAGAAAGAAAAGCAGAAAGGATAACCAAAAGAGTAAAAAGAAAGACAAAAATAAGATGACATATGAAAACCAAAGAATAAAATGGAGGAAATAAATAGTGCATTTTCAGTAACATCATTGAATGTAAATGGATTAAACTCCCCAATCAAAAGATACAGGCTGACAGAATGGATAAAAAAACATGAGCGATCCATATGCTGCTTACAAGAAACTCACCTCAGACCCAATGATACAAGCCGGCTGAAAGTAAAAGGTTGGAAAAAGATACTCCACACAAATAGTAAACAGAAAAGAGCAGGTGTAGCTATACTGATATCAGACAAAACAGACTTCAAATGCAAAAAAGTGATAAGAGATGTGGAAGGCCATTATATATTAATAAAAGGGACGATCCTCCAGGAAGATATAAGTCATAAATATCTACGCACCTAACCAGGGTGCCCCAAAATATATGAGACAAACTCTGGCAAAACTGAAGGGAGAAATAGACATTTCTACAATAATCGTGGGAGACTGCAACACCCCTCTCATATCATTAGATAGAACAACTAGACAGAAGATCAACAAGGAAACAGAGAACTTGAACAATATGATAAACAAGTTAGACCTAACAGACATATATAGAACACTGCATCCAAACTCAGCGGGTTATACATTCTTCTCAAGTGCCCATGGATCTTTCTCCAGGATAGACCACATGTTAGGTCACAATACAGCTCTCAATAAATATAAGAAGATTGAAATTATACAAAGCACCTTCTCAGATCATAATGGAATGAAACTAGAAATCAATAACAGACAGGAAAAAAGGAAATTTGCAAATGTGTGGAGACTGAACAACACATTCCTAAATATTCAGTGGGTCAAAGAAGAAATTGCAAGTGAAATCAGTAAATATATTGAGACAAATGAAAATAAGAACACAACATATCAAAACTTATGGGATACAGCAAAGGCAGTCTTGAGAGGGAAATTTATAGCCCTAAAATGCCTATATTAAGAAACAAGAAAGAGCTAAACTCAAAGATTTAACTGAACAACTTGAGAAACTAGAGAAAGAACAGCAAACCAATCCCAAAGCAAAAAGAAGGAAAGAAATAATAAAGATTAGAGCGGAAATAAATGAAAATGAGAACAAAAAAGCAATAGAGAAAATCAACAAAACCAAAAGCTGGTTCTTTGAGAAAATCAATAAAATTGACAAACCCCTCGCTAGACTAACAAAGAAAAAAAGAGAGAAGATGCAAATAAATACAATCAGAAATGAAAGGGGGGAAATTGCAAATGACCTCACAGAAATAAAAAGAATCATAAGAGGATATTATGAGAAACTATATGCCAACAAACTAGACAACCTGGATGAAATGGACAAATTTCTAGAAACTCATAACCAACCTACCCTGACACAACAAGAAATACAAGAACTTAACAAACCAATCACAATTAAGGAGATTGAATCCGTCATCAAAAATCTCCCAGCAAAGAAAAGTCCAGGACCAGATGGCTTCACAGGTGAGTTCTACCAAGCATTTCTAAAAGAATTAACACCAATCCTGTTTAAACTCTTCCAAAAAATTGAAGAGGAGGGAAAATTACCCAACACATTTTATGAAGCCAACATCACCCTAATACAAAAGCTAGATAAAGATTCCACAAGAAAAGAAAATTACAGACCAATCTCTCTCATGAACATAGATGCAAAAATTCTCAACAAAATACTTGCAAATCGAATCCAACAGCATATCAAAAGACTTATACATCCCGACCAAGTGGGATTTATTCCTGGTATGCAAGGCTGGTTCAACATAAGAAAATCAATCAATGTAATACACCACATTAATAAACTGAAGGAAAAAAACCACATGATCATCTCAATAGATGCAGAAAAGGCATTCGACAAAATCCAGCATCCTTTTTTGATAAAAATACTTCAAAAGATAGGAATAAAAGGAAAATTCCTCAATATGATAAAAGGCATATATGAAAAACCCACAGCCAACATCATACTCAATGGGGAAAGGTTGAACGTTTTCCCCCTAAGATCAGGAACAAGACAAGGATGCCCACTGTCACCATTGTTATTCAACATTGTACTAGAAGGTCTAGCTAGGGCAATTAGACAAGACAAAAAAATTAAAGGCGTCCAAATAGGAAAAGAGGAAGTAAAACTCTCACTGTTTGCGGATGACATGATCCTGTATTTAGAAAATCCTGAAGGATCCACAACAAAGCTACTTGAAGTAATAAATGAGTTCAGCAAAGTGGCAGGATATAAGATCAACACGCAAAAATCAGTAATGTTTTTGTACACTAGTACTGAACAATCTCAGGAGGAAATCAGGAGGAAAATTCCATTTTCAATAGCAACAAAAAGACTCAAATACCTAGGAGTTAATTTAACCAAGGAAGTACAGGACCTATATGCAGAAAACTACAAAACACTGCTAAAAGAAATTTTAAAAGACCTAAACAAATGGAAAGACATTCCGTGTTCATGGATTGGAAGAATAAATATCGTGAAGATGTCAATCTTGCCCAAACTGATTTATAGATTCAATGCAATACCAATCAAAATCCCAACAGCTTACTTTACAGAATCAGAGAAGGCAATTACCAAATTCATCTGGAAGGGTAAGTGCACCCAAATAGCCAAAAGTATTCTAAAACAGAAGAGCAATGTGGGAGGAATTTCACTGCCTGACCTTGAAACATATTACAAAGCTACAGTGGTCAAAACAGCATGGTACTGGCATAAAGATAGACATATCGATCAGTGGAATAGAATTGAGAATCCAGAAATAAACCCTCACCTAAAAGTCAACTGGTTTTTGACAAACCTACCAAGCCCACGCTGATGGGAAAAAACAATCTCTTCAACAAATGGTGTTGGGAGAACTGGATATCTATAACCAAAAGAATGAAAGAGGACCCCTATCTCACCCCCTATACAAGAATCAACTCAAAATGGATCAAAGATCTAAATATAAAAACCTGGACCATAAAACTACTAGAAGAAAATGTAGGGAAACATCTTCAAGACCTTGTAGTAGGTGGTGGTTTCTTGGACTTCACACCCAAAGCACATGCAATAAAAGAAAAAGTAGATAAATGGGACCTCCTCAAAATTAAACACTTTTGCACCTCACAGGACTTTGTCAGAAGGGTGAAAAGGCAGCCGACTCAATGGGAAAAAATATTTGGAAATCACATATCTGATAAGGGTTTAATATCCAGGATATATAAAGAGATGTTGCAGCTCAACAATAAAAAGACAAATGACCCAATTAAAAAATGGGCCAAAGACTTGAATAGACATTTCTCCGAAGAAGAAATACAAATGGCAAAAAAACACATGAAGAAATGCTCAACATCACTCATGATTAGGGAAATGCAAATCAAAACTACAATGAGATATCATTTCACACCTATCAGAATGGCCACTATTAAAAAAAAAGACAGAGAACTACAAGTGTTGGGGAGGATGTGGAGAGATAGGAACACTTCTTCTCTGTTGGTGGGAATGCAGGATGGTACAACCACTGTGGAGGACTGTTTGGCAGTTCCTAAAGAAGTTGAATCTTCTTTGACCCTGCAATACCACTACTGGGTATATACCCAGAAGAACTGAGAGCAGTGACACGAACAGACATCTGCACACCGATGTTCCTAGCCACATTATTTACCATTTCCAAAAGTTGGAAACAACCCAGGTGTCCATCAACAGATGAATGGATAAACAAACTGTGGTCTATGGGAAACGGACGTGGCTCAAAGGTTCGGCGTCCGTCTACCATATGAAGAGACCAGGGTTCGATCCCCAGTACCTCCCGGTTAAAAAAAAAAACAAAAAAAACTGTGGTCTATTCACACGATGGAATATTATGCAGCTGTAAGAAGAAATGAAGTCATAAAGCATATGGCAACATGGATGAACCTGGAGGACATTATGTTGAGTGAAGCAAGCCAGACACAAAGGGACAAATACTGTATGAATGCATTACTATGAACCAAATATATTGTGTAATATATTGTTTGATTCACACACAAAAAAAACACAAAAAAACAAAAAACAAAACAACAAAAAAATTTACATGTATCCATTACATTTAATTGAGAAATGTATATATTTATTCATCTGTGTTTACTTTTTAGTTTTTTATTGCTTATGTTTTCAATTATTAAATGTACAAAATAAAGTTAAAATAAAAAAAATAAAAATAAAAAGAATTATTTATCTACTTTATCCATTTTAAAGCCCCTCTTCCCCATTTGCTGTTTTGTGTCCATTCGCTGGGCAATTCTCTGTGTCTGTTTCCTGCCATCTCTTCTCATCCTTCTCCTCCAGTCTTCACCAGGATTCGATCCTAGAGACCTCCGATGTAGGAGAGAGGTGTTCTGCCACCTGCGCCACCTCAGCTCCTGGCTTCTGGAGCTTTCGGAGCATCTCGTCTTGTCTTTCCCCTGTTACGTCATCATCCTGCTGCATGGCTCTCGGGGCCCGACGGCTCAGCTGCACACAGAGCCTGGCAGCCCATGCGCCTTCTCTCTATACATTTTATTTTACCGGGAGGTCCCGGGGATGGAACCCAGGTCCCTCCATGTGGCAGACGGACGCCCAACCATCTGAGCCACATCCGCCCCCTGTCTCTCCACATTGAGCAACTAGATGCATAAAATGTCACCTCAAACTAGAGACTGGGGCCCACAGTTCCTTTAACCTTCACCTAGTCGACCAGAACCCAGTCTGTCATCCTGGACCCCTGGTCCCACTCACCCCAAACCAGACAAGGAAACTCCCATTCGACATCACCCTACTCTAGACCCTGGAACCCCTCATTTCATCCCAAACTGGACAGCTGATCTTTAACCTGCGTCATCACAAACTAGACGAATAATCTCCTAGCTTTTGTCACCCAAAAGTTGACTTCCTAGTCTCTGTCATCCCAAGCCAGGTCCTGGGACCCAAATCTCTGCCACACAAAATTAGAAGCCAGATCCCCCTATTTTTTATCACCCCAAGCTAAACAAGTAAACCCCTACTGCTTTTTTTTTTTTTTTTTTTTTAGCGTGTACCAGAGATCAAACCTGGGACGTTGTACATGGGAAAGAGGTACTCGAGCACTTGAGCTACATCCTCTCCCCAAACTCGTACTTCTGCTGTCACACACTAGACATGTGAACCTCCAGTCTGGTACTTCACACTAGACAAACCTTGCAGTCTTTGAAATCTGTCGTGATGACTGCCTTCCCTCCAAGCCAGACAATAGGATCCCCACTCTCTGACATCCCCAACTATTCAGCCAGACCCTAGTCAGGCCGTCACCCTGACTAGTCCACCACAACTCCATTCTCTGTCATCCCAACCAGGCAACCAGACCTGCAGTGTCTGGCCTCAAACTAGCCAACTGGTTACCCAACCTCTCTCACCCCAGTGTCATCACCTAAAACTAGACGGTCAGTCCCTTGGTTTCTATCACCCTAAGCTGGACAACTGGCCTTGTAGTCTCTGGTCCCTAAGCAAGATAACCAGGCCACAAGTCTGACACCCCAAAGGAGTCTACTAGACCCCCAATTTTTTTGCCCCAAATTAGTAACTAATCTTCAATCTGTCACCCTAAACCTTAAACTTTTGGTGTCTTAACCCAGGAAGTTGACTGTCATTCTGTCACTCCCAAAAAAGACTAGACCCCAGTTCTGACACCCATAAGGAGACTTCAGGACTCCCAGTCTCTCTTTCCAAACTAGACAACCAGGATCCAGTCTGTTGCCCCAAACTAAACTTTAGAATCCCAGCCTCTGTCACCCCAATCTACACAAGCACCCTAGTCTCTGACTCCTTGATCAATCTCAATTTCTATCATTCCCAACCAGACAAAAGATCCTTAATATGTCACTTCAAACTTGAGAGCCAGACCTACCGTGTCTTTAACCCCAAACTAAATAAGCAGACAGTCCCCAAACTAGACAACTCAACCCCCCAGTTTCTAGATATTTGGTCCCCCAGTTTCTGTCATTTCACACTAGGCAGTGAGACCTTCCAATCTCTATTGTCCAAAATCAGGCAGTGGGTCCCCCAGGCTGTTACAACCAACTAAGTCTCTAGACTGAGCTTCCATTACTGCAGCCAAACTGCATTTCCTGTTTCTGCAGCCTCAAGGTGCACAGCCAGACCCTAGCAGATCGCCCCCAACCAGGGCGACACCTGGCCTTGTCATTCCCAACAGGGCCCTGGACTCCCAGGGTCATCACCCCTCACTTTCCACCTAGACATTCAGGCACAGGAATCCAGGCTCTGTCACCCAAAGCTACTCTCTGTCACCTCTAAGTTGATTCTGCCCCCAGACCAGAAACTGGACCCCAGACTGTCACCTCGAACAGGACCACCAGATTCCCAGTCTGATATCCTAAATAAAGTCCAAGGACTCCTTAGCTTTGTCACCCCATACTGGACACCTGGATCCCTTGTCCCTATCATCTCAAACTAGAGATAAAGGATCTTTAATCACCACCTAGACAACAAAATCCCAATCTCAGTCATTCCCAACCAGGCAACTGGGCCCCCAGACTCTGTCACCCAAATAGATAACCAGATCTTTAGTCTCTGTCCCCCCACAATGGGATACCAGGTTCCCCAGTTTCTTATTGGGAGTCAAGCTTTTCACTCCCAAGGTCTTTCAGGAGGGAAGAGGAAATAGGCTCCCTGTCTTAACCACCTTCCTTAAAATGGAAGCTTCTGGACTCAGCATCTCAATAACTTGATACCAGAATTAGGAACCTGTGGATGGTTACCCACAGACCTCACCACCCCCCACTGCACCCCCGTGTAACTGCCCACCTGTCTCAGTGAACTCAGTCCCAGGTGTTTGGGCCCTCAGCTTCAGTCACCTCTGAACAAGGAGGTTGGCCCTGTTCACTCCAGGCCCCCTGTGTAAACTGGACTCTGAGCACCACACCTGGCACGGCACCTGGGAATGTTGGCACCTGGGTCAAAACACAAAACCCCTCTGGTACCTCTAAAGTGGGTTTGTAGTCCAGGCCTCGGAATTGACCTAGGTCACCTGACTCGGCCTCAGGTCCCAGGTCCCAGACCTGCCCTGGTCTCTCAGGATATGTCCATCCTGGGCTCCCTCTCTGGAGAAGGTCTGGAGGAAGCACTTGTCTGCCCTCTGGTGGTAGCCACTGGAAGCTTATCCCTGCTGACTCCGTCTGGGACCAGGGTAGACCCAGACACCCAAAGCCTGGGAGTCACCTTGGCCTCCTCCCTCCCTGCCAGCCCCAGGGCAGGTCAGGCACCAAGCCCCATCCTTCCTCCTCCTGAATCTGCCCGGTCCCTCCTCTCCTCTCTAACCCCACAGTCCCTGGCTTGGCCTCGGGCCTCACCACCGCCCCCCGGCTGGGATCATCCTCCCTGGTCTCACTCCCTCCAGCCCACGCCACACACAGGCCCAGAGGGATATTTCTAACGTTCATCCCTGACCCAGTCCCTTCCCTGCTCAAAACCCGTCTATGGGGGAGCAGATGTAGCTCAGAGGTTGGGT
Source organism: Tolypeutes matacus (assembly GCA_026826555.1). Taxonomy (NCBI): domain Eukaryota; kingdom Metazoa; phylum Chordata; class Mammalia; order Cingulata; family Chlamyphoridae; genus Tolypeutes; species Tolypeutes matacus. The sequence goes on from JAKSZT010054134.1 coordinate 7,774,138, forward strand.
GCCTGTTTCCCATGTACGAGGTCCTGGGTTCAATACCTGGTACCTCCTAAAAAAAAACAAAAAACCTTCCATGGCTCCACCTCAACTTAAGCTAAAATCTGAAGACTTACAGGCGTCACCCGCCCCCCGACATCATCTTCTATGGCTGTGCCCCTCACTCACTTCACCCCAGGCACATCTTTGAACAGGTCCACCCTCAGGGCCTTTGCACCTGCTGTTCCCTCGGGTTGGAACACTCTCATTCATTGGCACCCCCACCCCCTGCCCCAGCTCTCTCTAAACCAGCCCCCACCTCAACTACTCTGTAGTCTAGTTTCCTGTTTAGTGATTGTTTGGCTTGGGTATCAGTGTGCACGGGAGCTCCGAGAGGGCAGAGCCTGTCTGTTTAGGGCACTACTGTTTGCCCAGCATCTAGGCTAGTGTGTCCAACAGAAATAGAATGTGAGCCATGGGTGTCACTTTAAATTTCCTACTACCAATATTTTTAAAAAGTAAAAAAAAAAATTGAAATTAAGTTTAATTATGTTAATAATTTAACCCACTATATCCAAAATATTCTCCTTTCAACACATGATCAACATAAAAATTATTAATAAGCTCTTTTCCACCCTTTCCATACTGTCTTGAAATCTGGTGTGTATTTTACCCTCACAGCACGTTCAGTTCAGACCAGCAGGTTTGACGTGCTCAGGAGCTGTGTGTGGCCACCATGTTTGACAGCAGAATTCCAGAACAACGCTGGGAACTCAGTGGGTGCTCAATAAATACTGGAATGAACGAGGGTCGGGTGTGTTGGTGACGAGAACCGAGGCTGGAGCGGCTTTGTGCTTGCTGCTCCCCGCTCGGACAGCCCACCCACAGCCCCTCCCCGGCCGGCTGAGGGTCCCTCGGGCCTTGGCAGCCGCCGGCTCCGCAACCAGCCTCGGGAGCAGGCCCGCGAAAGCAGCTCCTCAGGGCCTCTCCGTCGCTCGGCCAGCTTCTCCCACAGGCATGTCTCTGTCACTGTTCCCACATGGCAGGCAGTCTTCACGTTAAAATAAAAAATCAAATTGTATCAGTCACCTCAGTCAGAGTAAAAGTCCAAATCTTGCCCATCACCTACCAGGCTGCCGTGGCTGGCCTGCCCGCCCCCAGCCCCAGCTCACCTGCTCTAGCCGCTCAGGGCCCCTCACTCTTCCTCTGCCCCGAATGTTTTTCCTCCAAAGGATCCCCCAGCTGCTCCCTCACTCAACTCAGGCCAATGTCACCTCAGGGGGGCCCTCTCTGGCCACCCTCCCAGGGTGAAAGTCCACCTCCAGGACTTTCTCTATACAGAAGGTGAAGAGCGCGAGCCTGAGACTGCTTTCCTTAGGAAGGCCTGGCTGCATCTGGGCACTTGGGTTTGGAAAGGACTCCCAGCATTCTGATTAAGGACAGCTTCACTGTGTCAAAACCGTGTGTGCAACAAGGCGGCTTACGATGAACACCTGCTTCCCTTCTGGGAGCCTGGAAGCTTGGTACAAGCTTGGCAGAAGAGTGCCTACCTAACCAGCCCTCAAAAACCTCTGGGTGCAGAGTCTCTAATGAGCTTCCCTGGTAGCCAACACTTCACACCTGTTGTCACAATTAGCTGCTGAAGGAATTGAATTAAGCATGCTGTGTCTCCACTGGGAGAGGAGGTCGGGAAGCTTGTGCCTGTTTTCCTCTGGAACAGGAGTTCTTAACCAGGGGTCCAAGAGCTTGAATTGAAATTCAAACAAACATTATGTGAACGTGTTGGTGTGGGTGTGATATATTAATTAAATAATACACAGTATAGTGTGGACTCAGTAAGGGGTCTGTAGAACAAAAACGGTTAGGGGGGGAGGATGTGGCTCAAATGGTTGGGTGTCCATCTGCCATATGGAGGGACTGGGGTTCGATCCCCGGGACTTCCCAGTAAAATAAAAAATATATATATAGAAGGCGCATGGGCTGCCAGGCTCTGTGTGCCCATGAGCCGCCAGGCCCCGGGAGCCATGCAGCAAGATGATGACGTAACAGGAGAGAGACGCAGGGGAGAGACAAGACGAGATGCTCCAAAAGCTCTGGAAACCAGGAACCGAGGTGGCGCAGGTGGCAGAACACCTCTCTCCTACATCGGAGGTCTCCAGGATCGAATCCTGGTGAAGACTGGAGGAGGAGGAGGAGGAGAGATGGCAGGAAACAGACACAGAGAATTGCCCAGCGAATGGACACAAAACAGCAAATGGGGAAGGGGGGGGTTAAAATGCATAAAGTAAATAAATAAACCTTAAAAAAAGAAAAAAGTTAGGAAGCTCTGCTCTGGACTCTGCCCCTGCATCTTTTCCCTTTGCTGATGGAGCTTGGGGTCCCTTCACTATAACAAATCTTAGCCGTGTGTCCTCCTAGGGAATCAGGGGATCTGGGGTGATTGTGGAGACCCCCTCCCCACCCTCTTTCCCCTTAGCACATCTCACCATCTGACACCCTGGACCACTTCACTTACCCATCTGCTCAAGGCCCTCTCCCACACCCTGGGCCCATCTCTCTTGGGCACCGCCATATCCCAGCATCACCCCACACAGACCCACAGAAGACACCGGGACAACATGTGCCGAATGACACTATAACAGCTTTATTTTCAAAGCTGGAGTCCCTCCCTAGGCTTGTGATGGGAAGGGGGCCTTGGGCCCCAGCAGCAGAGCCATGCAGGATGGGGGTGAACAGGGCCGGGGCAGCTGGCCTGGGAGGCTGGCAGGTGCTTGGAGATGCCTCATACTGGCTCCATCTGCAGCTCCTCTCCATCCACAGCCTCCACTTGGTGGAAGGCAGCATGGGAGCCGATGACCACCAAGGTGGCACCTGCAGAAAATTGGGCAGCTCAGGGCCACGCCCCCTCACCTGCCCCCACCCCTGCCCAGAACTTGTACTTACCCAGGACCCAGAAGACTGCCGAGCCAGCACCAGCCAGCCAGAAGAAGGGGAAGGAGACACCTCCGGCCAGCGCATACTGGTGGGCTGGACTCACTTCGCGGCCTGGGGGACAGACATTGGGGCCCTGTTCCAATACTCCATGCCCTCTCCTTGCCGCCCCCTGACAAACTGGTGTCTCAAGCTCGGGAGCCTCAGGATCCAATTCAAACTTATCATGCTAAGATCCTCTAAGTCCTCGCAACAGCCTGGCTCTCCAACACCCCCACCTTCTTCCGGAATATTGCACTTTCCTCAGCGCCTTGCCACCTGCCCTTCAACCCCACGTCCTCTAGGAAGCTCCCAGGGCCCCCTCCTCAAATTGGGGCTCTCCTGCTCCAATCTAAACTGGTGGCCCCTGGTCAAGCCCAACGTGTAGATGTGATTTTTAAATCTGAACAGGGTTTCACAAGAATTTGTGACTGACAAACTGAGCAATTTCACATAAAAATAAAAATTCATGCCTTCTCATGGAAGACTGGAAGATTGGGTGACACTGCCTGCACTCTCTGGTGACAGCAATAGGCTGAAGACAAGTCACAGATATGCTTTAGATGCTCTCTCCATGTCCTGGGGTGGCCTAATGTGCCCCCAGACAGCCCACCTTCATCATTTACATCACTTGCAGGCTCCTGAATGTCATTTTGAGTCCCTGAAGCACTTTGTCTTAGATGTCCCCGATTGTCTGATCCCAACTCCTTCCTGTCCCCAGCCCAAACCTTGAACTTCCCATGAGTGGGGACCGAGGCCCCCCTTGTCTTCCCAGCAGCACCTGGTACCAGGCTGGGACCACACAGGGTACTCTCTAAAAGCCATAGGCCTCAGCTTCCCTAAGTCCCAAGATCTTCCAGGTCCTACTTTCCAGCTTCAGCCCCAGGAAGCAGGAAAGGGGCGGGGACCAGCTCTAGGCCGGTGTAGGCCGCCACCTGGTGTCCAATGTGGATACCTGCAGCTGACGCTTTCTGCAGAAGCTGAGGAGGAAGGAGTGGGGAGGAGCCCAGTGGCTTGGGGAGGAGCCAGGTGAAGGGTGGGTTTGGAGCGTCTCATTCTGGATTTGGGGAAGAGCAATTTGGGAGGCTGAGATGGGTAAGAGCATTGGTGTGTCTGGGATGTTAAGAGATCAGTTTTAGCAGATCTAATGTAGATCAAGGCATGGGCAGACTTAAGTTCAGAGGGATTTGGGTTTGGGAGTCTGAGGCATGCATTCGAAGGGACCAGAATTTGAGAGGCCAGGGGGTTTCTCACCAAAAAGCATAATCTTGGACTGCAACGTGCGCAGATAGAGGATGTAACAGGCACCAAAAAAGACGGCCAGAGCCACCAGCAGCATGGGAGACGTCAAGCTGGGACAGGAGTGTGGGGAGGCAGGGGTCAGGCGGCGGGGACTGGACTGGCCAGGGACCCCCCCCATCCTTCCACACCACGGACGGCAGGCTCCTTCCATGAAGCCAGGCCACGCTGGTCACACTGCGTCCTGGCCTGGCTGATGGTGGAGGAGGGACCCGGGCCTCTGGGGACCGGGTCCAGCAGGGCTATCCCGTGAGGGCGGGGCCTGGCCAGCGAGGGGAAGGGCTGCTTGCTGAGGGCAGGGTCGAAGGGCGGAGCAGGGCCACCTGGTGGGGGCGGGCCTGTACGTCGCGGGCGGGTGAGGCGCTCACACGCAGTAGAGGATGAGGCCCAGGAACACGAACACGTAGTTGCTCTGGTAGTGCTCCACGTTGCGCACGAGGCGCTGGCACAGCTCGCCCAGGTTGCGGGGCCGCGAGAAGCGCCGCTGGTCCACGAAGGGGCCCCAGGGCCGGATGGTGGCGCGCCGCCGCTCCAGCCACTCGCGGCCCGGGCCGGATGGAATCAGCTTGGGCAGTAGGGTCCTGGGGGCGGGGGTGGGTCAGCGGCAGGCCGGGAGGTAGGCCCGAAACCCCGAGGAAGAAGGGGACTGAGGGTTCGGGAGGGGGCCCAGGCTCCTGGACTCCGGGGAGGAGGGGACCCAGGCACCTGGACCCCGGGGAGGAGGGGGCCCAGGCTCCTGGACCCCGGGGAGGAGGGGGCTCGGGGTACAGAAGAGAAGGGGGTCGGGGCCTGCTCTGGTGTCTGAGAGCATCAGAGCTTTGCGGTCCGGACTCCTGGGACCCGAGGGAGGAGGGGGCCGGGGCCCGGGCTCCCGGGTTAGGGGGCAGCACGGGCCGGGTCGCTCACGTGGCGCTCAGCCCTTCCCCCTCGGCGTCCTTCTGCTGGCTCTTCTCGGCCGCCATGTCTGCGCTGTGAGGGGCAGAGCCGCTCAAACGAGCCCGGGGCCCTGCACAACCCACGGGCCGCACCCGAGCCCCGCCGCACCCCGCCGAGCGGACGTGGCGCCGCTCGGCCGTCTCTGGGGGCGGTAGTCCTGCCGCCGAGCTTTGTGGGAGTTGTAGTCCCGGTGGTGCCTGGGCGGAGTAGGCGCCATGGTGGAGTCCTGGCTCGCAAAACACTTTGGGAAATGTAGTCCCGGTGCAGAGGCGATGCGGGCCCTGGGCATTGTGGGAGTTGTAGTTTGAGGGGCGGAGTGTGTGGAGTCGGGTAAGGACGGAGGGTGTTATGGGAGCTCTCACGGCAGAAGCAGGTGTTTTGTGCACTCCCGTGGAGAGGGGAGAGCTTGGTAAAATACTGAATCCTGGGCCCCAGCCCCAGGTGTTCTGATACAGAAGGTCTGGGGTGGGGCCATTAATTTGCATTTCTAACAAGGTCCCATGTGATGCTGATGCTGCTGGTGCCTGGACACATTTTGAGTAGCGAAGATGTAGAGAATTCGTGGCGATTCCTTCCTTCCTTCCCGCAGGGACAGGCTAGTGAGGGGGCCATGGTTGCTAGAGGGGGTGTCTAGGGTTGGGATCACGGCTTCCCTTCCACCCTTGGGCGCCCAAGTTCGAATGAGTTAGGACTAGACCCCGCCCACCCACGTCCCTTTGGAGAGGAGGGAAGGAAGTTGGGAAAGGGAAAGAGCTGCGGAGTCTAAAAAGAGGGCGCTGTAGGAATGAAAGAGCTGGGATTCTGGAGCCAGACTCAGCTGAAAATCCAGGCTGTGTGGCTTTGACTGAGTCACCTCTCTGAATCCAGGGTGTTCGTCAGGACAGCGGGGAGCCTCAGGCAGCCACGCACATGGGGTTGTGATGATTTAGGTAAATGATTCGTGTAAAGTTCCTAAAAGAGTCCCTGCACTTTATTGCTGCTCAGTCAATGACAGAGTCATTGTTATCACCACTATATCGTTAGGAATGTCGTGATTATAATTTCTTGAGTTCAGCCTCCTCAAATTTCACAGTAACATATTAGGGGATTCTGGCTCCTTGGGTATCCCAGAGAATGGCTGGTGTCTGAGGTATGGGCCTTTCTTGTCCTCAGTTCCCAAACTGTGGTTCTCCCAAAGTCCTGAAACAGGTTCCACAGTGGTCTGTCCCTGCCCCTGGGTGAATTGTGGGGAAAGAAGAACCAGGTTCTAAAGGGGCTGCACCGGTACAGGGCCTTAAGAAACGGCCATGGGAGCTCCCTTACGTGAACTGAGGTCCTAATTTTCCAAGGCTGGGGTTGAAGGGAGAATACCCATGTGGGACACCCAGGTGACAGCCCCAACTCTTCTCTCCCAAGATCCCCAGGCTTTTTGGGTTTGGCATTTGAGCCCTGCTCGGGGGGTACTCCCAGGAGAGGGGGGAGGGGGAGATGGCTCTTGCCAAAGGAGCTGGTGGAGCAATGGTCAGGGAGGTCCCTGTCAGGGTCCCAAGCTGCAGAGGCAGATTGACTGACGTTTGTTTGCTTCCCCTTTGTCATTCTCAGGCTTTCCAGCTTGTTCAGGTTTTCCAGCTTACGCCCGCCTTTGGTTCATGAAATCAAAGGAGGTCTGTAAATGTGGTTTGCCCAGAGCACTCACGGGGTAGCAGTACCTGAGTTCAGAAGGATGGGGGCAGCCAAGGTAACCAGTGGAGGAGCCGGAAGGGGAAGAGGCACCTTCCAACTACCTCTTCCCAAGTTCTTCTTTTTTTCAAAGTAAACTTTATTTAATAAACTTCAAAAATATAAAATAACAGGCAAAGGGCAGCTTAACAAATTATGGAAGCATTACTCTAAAAATTTCTGTCCAGGCACATCTATCTCTTTGAATCCTATCTTCCCAAGTTATTATTTCTCCATGGCCAACCTTGGAAAATCTGCACTTGATTTTTGTCGTGAGAGCTGTCGCGTTTCCGTATGAGAAATGAATCAAAGTGACTTCATTTCATCACCCACCACGTCCTGTTCCAAGTAGTAGACAATACTTGGACAGAGGCTTGGAGATGTGGAACATGGACTGTGCGTGGTGGTCTTGCAGGGATTGCAGTGAGAGAAGGGGCTGCAGAGGAGAGGACATGGGGTCCAGAGGGAAAGACATTGTGGGAGAGGGACCCTCTGAACTGAGGAGGAGGGTGGGTTTTGAATTGGAGGATTTTGGGAGATGGGGCCTTGACACAGGCAGTGTGCGAGAGGGGCCCTGTGTTAGTCAGCCAAAGGGGTGCTGATGCAAAGTACAGGGTATTTAATTTGGGGTAGAAGCTTACAGTCCCAAGGCTGTGGACAGTCCAACTCAGGGCACCATAAGAGGTGCTTTCTCACCAAAGTCAACTGCCATGTGTTGAAGCAAGATGGCGGGTGATCTCGGCCTGGTCTCTCCTCTCTAGCTTCCTCTTCCTCTTGAGCTCTGTGGGCCTAGCCTCTTGAGGCTTCATGCCTAAGTGATTCTCTAGTCCTCTCTTTCCTGGCATAGGGCTTGCTTCTTTCCAGGCCTTCTCTATCAGTCTCAGCTGTTCTGCTCTATTCCTGATTTCAGCTGTCAGCTACCAGGCAAAATGGCTTATTTCTCCCCGGGGCCTCAGCTGTTTGAGCCTTTTCCTTTCTGTCCCATGGCAGGATAAAAAATGACAGCTCTCTCTTCTTATACCTGTGTGAGTGTCGTTTATATCCAACCCAGCAAGGGGGCAGGGATTCAACCTGAGTCATGCCCACTGACTTAGTCAAATCAAAAGCCCAGAGCAGTCTTATCAAATAATCTAATCAAAGGCCCCTCAGCTGAATTTAACGCAATCTAAGGATCTCACACCCAGGGGAATAGGTTAGTTTACAAACATGATCTTTCTTTTTTTAGGATTCATAAAATAATCTCAAACTGCCACAGGCCCCTTAAAACAGGAACTGTGGGAGAGGGGACCCTATGGCATAGGATGGGAAGGGAGCCCTCAATTAGGGGGATTGTGGAAGGTAGGGCCGGGGGGGGGGGGGGGCGCTATAGGGGATGGGCCCCTGATCAGGAGGGCTGTGGGAGATGGCCCTAGATTAGGGGGATGGTGAGAGATGAGGGGGGCCCTGACAAGACTGTAGGACCCCTCCAGCCTGAGGCTTCCTTCCTGCCTCTTGGATTCTCAGAAGTGGAGCTGGGAGGGTCAGAAGCCTTTAGCACTGATAATCAGAAACCTGGGTTATAGTCCCTGCTGTGTGATCTCGGGGAAGCCCCTCCCCTCTCTGGGCCTCAGTTTGCCTGTCAGTATATGTGAGTTTTTTTTGTTGTTTTTTTTTTTTTAAGAGATAAGTTGTGGATTTACAGAACAATCATGCATAAAATTCAGGCTTCCCACCTACCACCCTATTTTAACACCCCGGGAGTATTTCTTACTCTGCACCAGCTGACTAAAGTGCTTCTCTGGGTCCAGGCTTATGCAGTCCCCCATCCCCCAGGACCAGGCTTCCGACCTGAGCAGTGCAGTGCACGTGGCCCCTGCCTCTGACACGAGCATTCCTCCCTCAGCTGTCACCTTGCCGCCATGAGCTTGTGACACGCACCCACCATCACATCAGCTTTCAGAGCGTCCCGGCCACCCACACGCCCACCCTGGGAGGCAGGCAGACCTGGGTCTGGCCCCTGCTCAAAGCTGGGTTGTGTCTGAGCTGTGTTAGAGGCTACCTCGAGGGAAGTGGGGGGTGGCTGCCCCTCCAGAATGGCTAAAATAAAAAAGACAGTATGGAGTGTTGGCAAAGATGTGGAGCCACTGAACCTTCATTCACTGCTGGTAGGAGTGCAAAACGGTGCAAGAGCTTTGAAAATGGTCTCGTGGTTTCTACTAAAGCTAAACATAGTCTGCTCTCTGACCCAGCAATTTCTCTCCTAGACCTGTACCCAGCAGCAATGCACACACGTCATCAAAAGACATTGCTAGAATGTTCCTATTCCTAGCAGCACTAATTGTAATAGTCCTCAAACTGTAAACGACCCAAATATCCATCCACAGGAGAAAAGATAAACAAATGTTGATAGATTCACCCAATGGGACACTAAATAGCAATGAAAAAGAATGGGGTGCCAACAGCTGCACCGACATGGCAGGATCTCGGACATAAGCCAGATACACGAGAGGCCACGCATGAGATTCCATTTATGTGAAGTCCAAGAACAGGCACAGCTGAGGTGCAGTGACAGAAATCACATGGGTGGTTGCCTTTGCAAGGGCACAGGTGACAGAGAAAGGGCCAGGGAACTTTCTGGGGGGCTAGAAGTGTTCTCTATCTTGATGGGGCAGGGCTTCCCCAGGTATCATTTATGTATAAAGCCTTTGAGCTTGACACTTAAGCTTTGTGCATGTCACTGTATGAACATTTACCTCAGTAAAAAAAGGAGAATGACAAGAAACTAGTAGGCCTGGGTTCCAGTCCCTGCTTTGTCACCTCCCAGCTGTGTGACCCTGAGCAAATCACTTCCCCTCTCTGTGCCTCACTCATTGCAAAGATTAATAAGCTAATATGTGCAGAATGCCTAGAAGAGCACAGCACAACGTGGGAGCCCAATGGGTCACCATCGTCATCGCCTCCCTGGGACCCTCCAATATGAGAGGGTCCCGATCTATGATTCTAAATCTGATTTTCTGCCTCTTCCCTTCTGACTCCGTAATCCCATCACCTGACAAATTTGAGCTGCTCTCGCCCAAGGATTCGTGGAGTCTAAAACTCCATGATTAGGGGTCGGATGTGGCTCAACTGGTTGGGCGTCTGTCTCCCATATGGAGGGACCCGGGTTCGATCCCCGGGACCTCCCGGTAAAAAAAAAAAAAAAAAAAAAAAAAAAACTCCATGATTCCCCAACTCCGAGATTCTGCGGCTCTCACGAAGGAGCCAGGCTAAATTCCTGGGGTTGCATGAATCACCCAGCAATGCCCGCCTGCACAGGGGACACCGTCCTGCCCGCAACCCTTGGCCCAGAAAGCAAGCACGAGATGCTTCTCTCCCCACTGATATATTTGATAATTGTCCAGAACCAGAGATGGCATCAGCCGAGGGAGTAAAAAAGAGGCTGGGAGAGGGCTGGGAGGTAGGGATGAAGGGGTGAAAATAGGGAGAGAAACAGAGACACAGAAAAGAGAGGGGGAGAGAGAGGAGAGAGGCAGGGGCAGGGAGGAGAGCAGCCAGCAGAGGGAGAACAGTGGGAGAGAGGCAGGAGATAACTTGAGGGGGTGGGGCCACAGGGACAGAGGGCCCCTCTCCCCAGAATACAAAATGGGGGGCACTGGAAGGGGCTGTCCTGGGCTTGGGGCTGGGGAAGAGACGGGCGATGTGGCGGGGATGAGGTCAGTAGTAGGTTTCTTTCTCCACCCAACCTGGAGAGACAAAGGAGAAGAAAGAGTGAGAGATGGGGAGAGATGGGCTTAGAGAGACACAGGAGCAGAAAGAAAGACAGCCAGGGAGACAGAGACAGACAGACGAGAGTTAGAGAGGGACAGACAGAGAGTGAGAGGCGCAGAAGGAAAGAGGGTGGCCAAGAACCCAGAGAGACAGAGAGTCGCACTCCCCACGGGGAGGAGCAGGACGGGGAGGGGGCCATACAGCAGAGGGAGGAAAGAGAAGGGGAGGGAGGAGACCAGAGAACGACCTGCTCCTGGCGGCTCCCCAGCTCCAGCCGCCCCCTCCCCCCAGCCGCCCCCTCCCCCCAGCCAGCCCCCTCACCCCCCGGGTTCCTGCGCAGGATGAGTTTGCGGATTTCGTCGTAGACGAAGATGAGGAAACTGTAGGGGAAGGCACAGAACCACCAGCTGGGCCTGCAGGGGGAGGGCGGCGGGCGTTAGTGTGGGGGCCACGCGGGGGCCCAGAGGGTGCAGGGCAGGGCTCCCGGGGCCACTCACTTGAGGGGGTACATGCGAAGAGCGACGTCCATGCCGGGGCAGTAGGACAGGAAGGCGGCCAGGGCTGTCTCCTCGAACAAGCCGAAGATCAGGATCTTGTTTCTGGAGGCGGAGCAGGCAGGGCTGAGCCCAGAGGGGCCGCGGCAGCCCCCGCCCCGCGGAGCCAGACGCACAGAGACAGCGCCCTGTCCCCAGCGGGGGACAAGAGCAAAGAGAGCGAGACGGGGACACACGGACAGAGCGGCGGGGACAGAACTGGAGAGACGGAGGCACGGAGAGATGAAGACAGAAAGAGACGGGGGCCGACGCGGGGGGTGAGAGAAAAGACAAAGCAGCTAGAGAAGCCCGGCTCCCCCCGCACACACAGGCGGCGCAGACCCCGGGCCTGGAGGGAAGAGCAACCGGAGGCCATAACGGGCGCTCACTTCATGCCCTGCTGGAAGACGGAGTTCCTGCGGGTCTTGCAGATGATGAGGTCGGCCCACTGGACCACCACGATGCTCACGAAGAACGCCGTGTGGCACGTGAACTCCACCACCTTCCTCTGCTCATACGTCTGCGGGGGCAGGGGTGGGGGGCGCATCAGGCGTCGGGCTGGCCACAGCCCCCAGGGCCCCTGCCCCCCAGCCCCCACCCCGGGGTGGCGCCCGGGCAGAGCAGGGAGGGCGTCTTTTTCCAGGCAGACCCCCTTTATTTTGGATTCTGAGCCCAGAAGGAAATCAGGAGACACAGCTGGGCAAGGCTACAGGTGACCTCAGTTGTCCACCACAGACCGTCCCTGGTGGGGAGGGGGGACAGCACCCGGACCCTGTTAAGGGTTGACTCATGTCCCCTGTGGGTGGCACCCCATTGGTAGGCAGGGTCTTTGAAGATATTATTAGCTCAGGGGGAGCCAAATGGAATTGGGGTGGGCCTTAGCCCACGCGACGGGGGTCCCTGTGAGCAGAGGAGATGTGCACCCAGGAGGAGGAGCCAGGGGGGAGAGGGACAGCGTGTGACGAGGCAGCTGTGGGAGGCCGGCCAGCGCCAGAGTGGGGCAGACTTGGAGAAGGCGTGAGCCTGCAGACACCTTGATTTTGGACTTCCAGCCTCCCAAACTGCGAGACAATTAATTCCTGCTCTCCAAGCCCCCCAGTGTGTGGCTTCTGTCATAGCAGCCTGGCCCCAGGCTAAGATCCTGTCCTGAGGAGGATGGACGCAGGCCAGGCTTGGCAGGCACAGGCAGTGGTGGCAGACGGAGACAGGACAGGAGGCGGAGAGCGAGGACCGTGGGAACTCAGGGTCCCGGGCCCGTGCCTGGGCGAGGAGGCCCCGCGTGCCCAGCAAGGGTCTGGGAACTGTCCCCCAGCAGAATGGCCACTGTCCAAGAGGCCCGCGCGTGGCACGGCCCTGGCTCGTATCCTGGGCCATGCCGTGGCGCCCGCCCTGCTCACCCACTGCTGCCCGTAACTGTCCTCCAGGTCGTTGACCGTGCGGTCGTCCCAGTTCAGCCGGATGCCCACCAGGTTGCCGGGCAAGAAGCCATTTTCCGCCAGGATGACAAAGTAGGAGAAGAAGCCACCAAGAGCCTGGATCATTCCTGGGGGAGGAGAGAAGGGAGGTGAGGAGAGGCTCAGGTGGGGGCAGCAGCCTGGGAGGACCAGCGGGGGGAGGGTGGCCCTCCTTGGGCCTCTTGCCTGAGGCTCATCATCCTGGGTGGGCTCCCAGTGGGTTAGGGGAGCTGCCTGGGACGGGGGCCTTGGGGAGGGGCTCCCCCAAGAGGGGTTACATGGAGGCTCCCTCCCACAGACTCCTGGGGGACCCCGGGTTGAGGCTGACAGACCCCTCCAGTGCAGGGATGAGCTCCCACAGGGCTCTGACCACAGCCACGCAGCAGCCGCTTGCTGGGACACTCCCAGCGACAGGATGCTCCCTGCCTCTGAGGCTCTGCTTACACCGCGGCTAGCGCCAGGGTGTGGAGGAAGTAGAGAGGGACGGGGCACAGCCACTGCCCCCCAGGAGCGCACAGGGCTAGTCGGCTCCTTCCTGTCATGAAGATGGGGGGACAACCCTGGTTCTACCCCTCAACGTGCTCCCTGGGGAGCAGGAGGAGCTTGTTCACCCCCAGGCCGGCCCTCCGCCCATGCTGGCCTTTCTTGGTGACGGTGACTGCCACCGGCCTGCAGGGCAGCCTTCACTCCTTCCCAACCTCCAACAGCAAGCCTGACTTTCACTCTATTCATTCAATACAAGTTTTCCGAGTGTCTGGCCCAGGCGCTGGCCTCGGGCACTCAGCCGGGAACCAGGCACACCAGGATCCTGCCCTTGCAGCAGGGTCCCTCGCCCCTCACCGATCTGCCCATAGGCCATGCTGATGAGCCTCTCGTTGACCAGCTTGTCTGTCCGTGGGTTCCTGGGCTGTCTCTTCATGATGTCGCTCTCGGCAGCCTCGTACGCCAGTGAGATGGCAGGGACCTGGGCAGGAGAGGCTAGTGAGTTGGGAGGGGAGGACCCTGCCCTCCCGGGGCCCGGGGGTGGCCAGGCCTCACCATGTCCGTGCCCAGGTCGATGCAGAGGATGGTGATGGTGCCGAGGGGCAGCGGGATGTTGGCCATGATGAACAGCAGGAAGGGGGTGATCTCAGGGATGTTGCTGGTCAGGGTGTAGGCGATGGATTTCTTCAGGTTGTCGAAGATCAGGCGGCCTGCGGAGGGAGCAGGTGGCACCTCAGCCCATGCCTTCTGCCCCATCCTCCCCTCCTTTCTAATCCGTCCTCCATGCTTGTCCACCTTTCTACCCAAATGTCTGGCCGTTTTGCTCCCTATCCAAACATTCTTAAAATACAACCACTTTGAAAACTGTTCCGTTAAAAGTTAAACCTACCCCTACCCTATCCTATTGCCCTGACCATCCCACCCCTAGGTTCATAGTCAAGAGAAAAAGGAGTGCTATGTCTGCCCGAAAAACGCATACAAGGATGTTCGCAGCGGCGTTATTTATAATAGCCAAAAGCTGGATCAACCCTAGTGTCCATCAGCCGGGGGGTGGATAAGTAAACGGTGGCACATCATACAATGCACTTCTACTCAGCACTGAAAGGAGAAAGCTACTGACACCAACTCCATGGACGAATCTCCCAGGGGTTAGGTGGAGTGAAAAGAGCCAGACGCAAAAGCTGTATGATTCCATTTCTGTGAGGTTCAGAATTAATCTACGGTGCTAAGTCAGGAAGGAGCTTATTTCTGGGAGGGGGTACACATTGTGAGGGGACCTGAAGACACCCTGATGGGGGGCTGGGGGTGTTCTCGCTCTTGATCTAGGGTGGTGGTTGCATGGATGTGTACAGGAGTAGAAATCCATCGAGCTGCCCAGCTTCCTGTCTGTATGTTAGAGCACAATAAAAACCCAGTCAGTGCCAAGTGTATAAAGTAAAAAGAAAGTAAAGATTACCCCTGCCAATCCCACCTTCTACCTTCTCCCATGTCCTGAGAGGCAATGAGCAGCAAAGTTAACCACTGAGAAAGACTGAAAAAGCAACTTCATAGTGGCATGGATGGTTTGATCACCTTGTGTCAAAATAAGACCCCTGAGTATCAATCCCTGCCCTGCCCTTTCCCTGCAGTGCTCTGCTCTCCTCTCTTCCCAGGACTAGTTCTTTCTCATCCTATTTATGGATGAAATGAAATGATGACTTAGAGCTGCTTCAGCAAAACTGTAAGTGTGCCAGGGTGTGGGGGGTAGACACAAAACCAGATGGTTTTCATCAGCTGATAACTCCTGGAGCTGGAGGTTATGCCATTTACTGTATTTGCTCTGCTTTGGGGTATATCTGGAAATTTCCATAATAGAACAGTTAAGCTTTTATTTATTTTTTCTCACTTCAGAGAGGCCTTTCCTGTCCACACTAAGTAGCACCCTTGCTATTATTTATTCTAGCACACATAGCTGGTATCAATTTGCAATTAGGTACTCATTTGTCTGTTCACTTGTTTAATGCTGCCGCTCCCAGCTCTGTGGGGGCAGCACCCTGTCTGCTCTGCTCCCAGCCAGATCTCCAGCACCTGGCACGATGCCCAAGGCAGGGGTCCAATAAACACTTGGAAAGAGTGGATGCTCATATCTATGAGATGAGTGTGCTTGAGTGTGTGTGTAGGTGACGCTAACCAGGCTTCCTCTGGGAAACAGGAGACAAGGGATAAGGGCATTTAATTTGCCACTTTAGGCTCAGCTTTACTGTTTGAATTATGTTTTATCATGAATTAATTTCTGATACTAGTGACATTTACAACAGGAGAGAGAAACCAAAGACAACGCACTGAAGCGTGAATTGCAATTATGTCCCAGCAGTGCCATTACAGGTAATTCCAATTTTCTTCTTAACACTCTGCAACATTTTCTAGAATAATCACAAATTACCATGATGATCAAAGTAAAATTAAATGTGGACAAGCCCCTTCTCTGGCTGCATCCGGGGGGCTGTCAGCTCTGCAGCCCAGGCCCCCGACTCCCCCCCCACCCCAAACACTAGGTGCAGCCCCACGGCCCAGCCTCCTCACACCTCCCGTCTCTGCACCTGCAATCTCAGCTGCCATTTCACCACTCTCAGTGCAAATTGCAGCACAGCTCTCGGGCTTGGCCAGCTATTCCCGTCCACCCTGGAAGCTTCCATGACCACCCCGACCCCAGGCTGGGTGAGGGGCACCCCAGGGCTCCCCCAGGGACCTCGGGCCCATGGGAAGGAAGATGGACAAGGACAGGCTCAGGTGCCACCAGGACCCCGGTGGGATTCTGGGTGCAGTCCTGGCGCGCCCTCGTGCCTCCTCGGGCTGTGTGCAGCGAGCCCCCCTCCCCAGACTCCAGGGCCTCCCTTGCAAGTCCCACCAACTCACCCTCCTCCACACCCGTGACGATGGAGGCGAAGTTGTCATCCAGCAGAATCATATCCGCTGCCTGCTTGGAGACGTCGGAGCCAGCAATGCCCATGGCCACCCCGATGTCAGCCTTCTTCAGAGCAGGGGAGTCATTCACACCGTCCCCGGTCACGGCCACAATTGCACCCTAGAGGGTGAGGGGGTGAGGGTGACACCTCCTCCCCAGGACCCAGGAGACCAGCCCCCAGCCCCCTCCTCCCCAGGACCCAGGGTCCAGGCCCAGCCCCCTCCTCCCCAGGACCCAGGGTCCAGGGCCCAGCCCCCCCCCTCGTGGCCCCCAGCCCAGCCCACCTGTCTCTGGCAGCCCTCCACGATGATGAGCTTCTGCTGGGGGGATGTGCGGGCGAAGACAATCTCGGTGTGGTTCTGCAGGATCTCATCAATCTGCTCGGAGGTGAAGTCCTTGAGGTCCGTGCCGTGGATCACACAGGCCTTGGCGTCCCTGGGCAGAGCAGAGAGTAGACGGGGAAGGTCAGCGGTGTGAGGAGGGGTGCAGCCACACAGGACCCACAGACAGGAGGCCGAGGACCCGGGGAGGGGCTGAGGGTCAGAGGCTAGGCCTCAGGAGAGAACGCAGGGCAGTGCAGTTAGAGGGACAGCGACATGCAGACAGCCAGGAGAGGAAGACGGACACAGAGGGGGGCACAGAGATGGGGAAACTGAGGGCGTCAGGAAAACAGCAGAGATGAGAGGAAGGGTGCAACCAAGACACACAGATCTACAAAGATAGACAGGACAAGAGAGAGACAGAGAAAGGTGGGACTTCACTGAAGCAGGAATTATTAGTAGCCCCTGTTTTAGAGAGAAGGACACTGAGGCCCCAGGGGCTAGGGACTTGCCCAAGGTCACATGGCTCACGAGTGCCTGAACTGGGAGGCGAACATGCATCATGCAAAAGCCAGTATGCCTGCACCCCCAGGCTGCCCCACTCACGGGGGAGGAGGAACGAGACCCAGGGGCTGACAGCACAGAGACACAGAGTCCCAGACCCCAAGAGGGCCCAGGAGTAACAGCAGGAGGCCGCACAGAGGCAGACCCCCCACACCGGGCTGGACGGGGGCTTACCGGGGGTTGACCTGGCTGACGGGAATGTTGAGCCTGGCGGCGATGTCCTCCACCGTCTCGTTGCCCTCCGAGATGATGCCCACGCCCTTGGCAATGGCCTTGGCAGTGATGGGGTGATCACCTGTGACCATGATGACCTGCAGGCACGGTTGGGGAGGGTCCAGCCTCACCTGCTGGACTCCGGGGCCCTGGCCCTGCCCCCCTGCCTCCTCCCCCGCGCAGCTGCTCCAGGCCACACCTTGATGCCTGCACTGCGGCACTTGCCCACTGCGTCGGGGACGGCAGCCCGGGGAGGGTCGATCATGGACATGAGACCCACGAAGCAGAGGTTGTCGGTGGTGAAGTTCACGTCGTCACAGTCGAAGGCAAAGCCCTTGGGGAACTGCTCCTCAGGCAGGTAGTAATGGCAGAAACCTGGTGGCAGGGACAGGGGCTTGTGAGGGCTCCAGCCTTGGGACCACCCACTGTGCCTCTGGCCATCAGGGTCCCCAACAGACAATCTCCCCCATCAGCCAGACGGTGGGGCAACAGGCATTTCCTGAAGATGCCATTCCCTCCCATTCATTTGTTCATTCATTCATTCATTCATTCGTCCCTGGCACGTGCTGGGAGCTCCTGTTAGGTTGGGGTTAGGGTTAGGGGTTAGGGGTTAGGGTTAGCATCACACTCATCCTTGGCCTTGAGGGGCCCCCAGCGCCGACCCAGCCACTTCCCCAGTGCCTTTGCCCCAACTTGGCGCCACGCATGGTCCTCACCGAGCACGCGCTCGCCCAGGCCGCCAAGCTCCAGGTAGGCATTCTGAAAGGCCTCCTTCATCTCCTCGTCCAGTGGCTGCTCCTTTCCCTGCAGCAGGATGGTGGAGCACCGGTCCAGGATGCGCTCGGGGGCGCCCTTCATCACCAGCAGGTACCGGTTGTCGTTGGGGTCCTCGGTCTCATGGATGGAGAGCTGCGGACAGAGCAGAGGGCGGACATGCTGCACCACGGGGCCACGTGGAGCCTGCCCGAGGCCCGATCTGGGAGAGGGCTCCCCCCCTACACCCCCAGAACCACGGGTGCCGGGACAGGACGCTGCGGGGGCTGTCCACCTCTCCCTCAAAAGGAGACCTTTATCTTTCTCTGACTCTCTCACAGAGATCTCTGCTGCCTCTGCCGTTGCAGTGTCTCTCGCTCAGGGACTGGGGATCCTCTGTGTGTTCCCCACAGAAACCTCTGCTGTCCTTAGGATATGTGCCTCTCTCTCCATGCCTCGCCTCTTCTCTCTCTCATCCCCCATCTCACCCATCACCAAATCTGGTCAGCTCACCTCCGAATCTGACCCCTTCCACCCCCTCACTGTCCCAGCCTGGTCCAGCCACCAGCCCCGAGCATGGAGGATTGCAGCAGCCTCCACGCTAGGGTCCCCGAGTCTGCCCTCCCCACCCCGAGCAGCCAGGGGAGTCCTTTTAGAAAGGCGAGTCAGTGTGAAATGGCACAGCCACTTCGAAAAACAGCTGGCAGTTCCTCAAATGGTTAACCCTAAAGTCACCATATGTGCGCTCCAGGAATCCCAGCCCTAGGTCTATACCCGAGAGAAACGAAAACATTTGTCCACACAAAAGCTTGTACTAGAACGGCCTTGGCAGCAGTATCCATGATAGCCCAGAGGTGGAGACAACCCACATGGCCAACGCCTGTCGAACGGGTAGGTTAGACGTGGCCCGTTATTCCGCCACAGAAAGGGATGAAGTTCACTGCAGACTACAACCCGGCGAATCTTGAGAGCGTTAAGCTGAGGGAAAGAAGCCAGACACAGAAGGCCACGTACTGAATGATTCCACTTAGAGGAAACGGCCAGAAGAGGCAAATCCATAGAGACAGAACGTGGATTAGTGGCTGCCAGGGCTGGGGAGGGCATGGGGGCATACAGGGGTTTCTTTTAGAGTTGACAAAAATGTTCTCAAATTGACGGTGGTGATGGGTACTTGTATCTGTGATTACACTAAAAAGCCACTGAAATGTACCCTTCAAGCGGATGATTGTGCGGTACGTGACTATCTCAACAAAGCTGTTAAAAACATGTGAGTCACGTCCTGTCCCTCTTCTGCTCATAGACCTCCCATGGCTCATGTTTCCCTTGAAGTAAAAGGCCTAAGTCCTCATCTCAGCTCGGTGTGATGTGCCCCCCCACCACTGTCCTCATCTCCCACCACACGCCCTAGGCTGTGGGAGTGGGCTCCGCCACATGGGCTGCTGGCTGCTTTTGAGACCTGCCAATACACCCCTGCCCCAGGGCCTTTGCACATGCTGTGCCGCTATCTGGAACACTCTCCCCCACACACAGGCATGGCCCCCTCTCTCAGCACTCTGACCCACTGACGTATTATGCTGCTGTCTGTCCTCTAGCTCTCCAGTGTAAGTTCCGGAGAGAGGGGCTTCACTTTCACTCACTACCCTCTCCTTAGCACCTAAAACATGGAAGGTGCCCAAAAAGATATTTGTTAAATGGACGAACGTCACCGTCTCTGCCCCCAGAAGTTTCTGCTGTTTCCCCCTCTGCTGTAGGAAGATCTTACTTCTCTGTCTCTCCCTCCCACAGAGATCTTGCTCTGGCTCCTGGGCTCTGCCTGTTCCTCTCCCTACCGGGTGGGTATTATCATTCCCATTTCCCAGATGGGGAAACCGAGGCCCTGAGAAGATCAGTAACTTGCCCAAATCAGGAGGGCAGCGGGGCAGAGGCGACCACTTTACAGGGGTATCATGGCGTGGAGAAGCTGAGGTCCAGACATGGTGGGGACAGTGGTGCCCAGAGTACCTGGTATTTGTTGGTGGAGTTGAAGGGGATCTCGGCCACTTTCTTGTTGCGTTCGCGCATCAACTTCACGGAGCCGGAGGACAGTTCAATGCACTTGAGCAGGGCGGACTCTGAGGCATCCCCGGCCACGTCTCTCTGCGGGGAGAAAGGGGGCTGGCTGTCAGGGGAGGAGGTGGCTGAGGGGGTGGGGGTGGGTGGGGCCACGGTGAGGACCCACCTTGAGCACAGGGACGTTGTCCTGACCACCCTTGAAGACGGCGCGATTGCAAAGTCCGGCGATGTGGGACAGGGCCACCCAGGTGTGTGAGCTCTTGTCGAAAGAGGTGCCTGCAGGAGGCACACGTCAGGGCCAGGACAGTGCAGAGCAGGTCCCCGTGGCCCCGCCCTGGGCCCCGCCCTCACCTGACTGGTCCTCAGTGGTATCTGCCTCGTGGATCTGGTTGTCAAACCACATGTGAGCGACCGTCATGCGGTTCTGAGTGAGGGTCCCTGTCTTGTCCGAGCAGATGGTGGACGTGGAGCCCAGGGTCTCCACGGCTTCCAGGTTTTTCACAAGGCAGTTCTTTCGAGCCATGCGCTTGGCGGTCAGCGTCAGACACACCTGGGGGGCAAGAGAGGGGCGGTCAGAGGCAGAAGATACCCCCACCCCTGCCCAGCACCAGATTTGGACGTGCCAGCCCAGAGAGAATCCTGTGGGGCCTGGTGATTCTACTCCTATGTACAGACCAACAGAAACAGGCTCTGGGATGCCCCCAAAAGACAAAGCAGCGCTATTTATAACAGTCCAAAACTGAAGGCAACCCCAATGTCCACCAGCAGGAGAAGAGAATACATTTGGAATATTCGTGAGACGGAAAACTATACAGCGATGAAAAAGAACAAACTGCCGCTGCCCTGCAGCTGCCGGCGTGAAGTTCAAAAACAGCGTGGAGCCAAAATAAAGGTCAGAAACAAGAGCAAACAAGAGCATTCATACTGAGTTATTCCATTTATAAGTACAAAACGAGGTAAAATTAAGCTAAACTGGTAGACGCCAGGATGGTGGGGGTGTAGGGTCTGAATGAGGTCATGGGGCCTCCCAGGGGGCTCGGCCTGGCTGTGGCTGACATGGGGTGTTCTGTTTGTTTAAATGCAACGGGCTGTGCACCTATAATATGTGCCACCCTTTGCATGCGTGTCATCCTTCAATAAAAAGCCTGTCAAGACTGGGGAGCTTTGACCATGCTAATATGGAAAACGTGCAGGACTCATGAAGTAAAACAATCAAGGGACACAATAGTAATCCCAGCACAGTCCCCTTCTATGTAGGTGAAAATAACACCGCTCCCCTCCCTCAGACCCAGGGGTCCAGGCCCAGCCCCCTCCTCCCCCAGACCCAGGGGTCCAGGCCCCAGCCCCCTCCTCCCTCAGACCCAGGGGTCCAGGCCCCAGCCCCCTCCTCCCTCAGACCCAGGGGTCCAGGCCCCAGCCCCCTCCTCCCTCAGACCCAGGGGTCCAGGCCCCAGTCCCCTCCTCCCTCAGACCCAGGGGTCCAGGCTCCAGCCTCCTCCTCCCTCAGCTCCGGGGGCCTGGCCTTACCGTGACTGTGGCCAGCAGGCCCTCTGGGACATTGGCCACGATGATGCCGATGAGGAAGATGACAGCCTCGAGCCAGGTGTAGCCCAGAATGAGGGAGAGGATGAAGAAGGAGACGCCCAGGAAGACAGCCACGCCCGTGATGAGCTGGATGAAGTGCTCAATCTCAATGGCAATGGGCGTCTTGCCCACCTCCAGCCCCGAGGCCAGGGTGGCGATGCGGCCCATGACTGTGCGGTCGCCCGTTGCCACCACCACGCCGCGAGCGGTGCCTGCGGGGCCAGAGTGGTCAGGCCCGGGCCCCGTGAGCCGGCTGGGACTGCCCCCCGCGGTGCCCCCACCGCTCACCTTCCACGCAGTTGGTGGAGAAGAAGGTGATGTTCCGGGTCTCCAAGGGGTTGTCGTGTGTGCAGTCCGGAGAGCGCGTCTGGGGCTCAGATTCGCCGGTCAGGGAGGAGTTGTCCACCTGGGGTGGGGGCAACGGAGAGAGGGCTCAGCTGCAGCCTGGGGTTGGTGCACTCGTCCAGGGGAGACTGGGGGAGTCACAGCTAGAAGCCTGGGGTGCCAGGGGATAAGCCAGGTCTGGGTGTCCGGAGGTTGGAGTCTTGAAGGTGGAGAAGACTGAAGGGCTTCCTGCCAAGGTCGAAGGGGTGGGACTGGGGCCTGGACCCCCGGGTCTAAGGGAGGAAGGTCTGGGGGCCTGGACCCCCGGGCCTGAGGGAGGAGGGGGCTGGGGCCTGGACCCCTGGGTCTGAGGGAGGAGGGTCTGGGGGCCTGGAGCCCTGGGTCTCACGGGGGGGGGGCTGGGGCCTGGACCCCCGAGTCTGAGGGAGGAGGGGGCTGGGGCCTGAACTCCTGGTCTGAGGGAGGAGGGGGCTGGGGCCTGGACCCCTGGGTCTGGGGGAGGAGGGGGCTGGGGCCTGGACCCC
>JAKSZT010054134.1:7796539-7878584 GCA_026826555.1 Tolypeutes matacus
CCTGGACCCCTGGGTCTGGGGGAGGAGGGGGCTGGGGCCTGGACCCCTGGGTCTGGGGGAGGAGGAGGCTGGGGCCTGGACTGCTGGGGCTAAGGGAGGAGGGGCTGGGGCCTTCAATCCTTTTTCCTGGGTGAGGTGGAAGCTGGGCCCCTGGGTCCTCCAGGGGCAAGGACAGGGCAGACCCCAAGCCCCAGGCCCACCTTGCAGCCATGGGCTGAGATGATTCGCAGGTCAGCTGGGACTCGGTCTCCGCCCTTGATCTCCACGAGGTCTCCAACCACCACCTCCTCTGCGTTTACCTGCATCTTCTCACCTTCCCGGATCACCAGGGCTTGCTGAGGGTGGGACAGACAAGAGTCACCGCCCCAGCTCCCTCTGTGCAGAGGTCACTTGGCATGTCCCCCACCCTCCTCGGTACCCCTTCCTGGGCGCCCCTCACCTGGGGCACCATGTTCTTGAAGGATTCCATGATCTTGGAGCTCTTGGCCTCCTGGTAGTAGGAGAAGCAGCCGGTGATGATCACCACGGCCGCCAGCACGATGCCCAGGTACAGCTGTGGGGGGACAGCGGGTCACTCAGGCTCCGCCCCCAGACAACTTCCCCCCAGTCCACCCCCAGCACTGTGGAAACTGCAAAGGGTGGCTTCCTGTCAATTTGTGTTTGGCCTCAGGGTTGTGTCCATTTGAGGGTCTGTATATCTGAGCCTCTCTGTGTGTCTGTCTGCCTGTCCGTGTCTGAGTCCGTCTTTCTGTACCTGGGTGTGTTTGAGTCTCTGAGTCTATCTACCTCTCTATTTTGTGTCCCTGTCTCTCCCTCTTCCTGCCTATGTTGGAGAATCTGGTGTCTGTCCATGGGTTTGTCTGTGTTTAGAGTGTGTGTGTGTGTGTGTGTGTGTCTGTCTGTCTGTCTGTCTGCATGACTGGCTTTACATTTATGAAACCAGCTGAGTCTCTGCATGCAGACCTGTGTCTTTCTCTTGGTTGTTTGTGTCTGAGACTCTGGGTGCACTTGTTTGTCTGTCTGTCCAGGATTTAAGTTCTGAGAACACTGCGTGTGTGTGGTTCTGGCATCCATCTGTCATCTGGGCATGTCTGCAGCTCCATGTGTGTCTGTCAGTCTGTGCCTGAGTTCCTGTTTCTGTCCATTGTCAATGTCTGAGAGTGTCTGGCTGTGCCTGTGTGTCTGGGTTAGGTGGCTGCGTGTGAATCCATGTCCACATGTGACTGTGCTGGCCCTCTGCGTGTGTTATGTGTGCGTGTGTGTGTGATGATCTCTGTGCTCATCAACAGGGGGACTGTTGAGACTGTGTGCCCCCTGCATTGGTAGGTTCCAACGTGCCCACAGGTGGGTGTGCCTGGGTCTCCCCATGAGCACACGTGCTCTTTCCATCTCTCTCAGGTCATGACCACTTAGGGGCATCTGTTCCTGAAGCTGCTGAGGGCACACATCCTGCTGTGTGACCTCGGGCAAGTTGCTCGGCCTTTCTGAGCCTCACTGTGCCTCACACCTGCTCTGGTTCTCTCACTGGCTGAACTGTGAAAGTTGGAGAAGGAAAGGGAGAAGAGTGGGCTTTGAAAAGCCGAAAGAGATGGGGAAAGTTGGGTGCGCATGCGTGTCCCTAAATGTGTGGGCCCTCGAGCAGGGCAGGCCAGGGGACGCTCACGTTGTCCCCAGCTGGGTCGTCCTCAGTGCCCGCCTGGATGCCGTAGGCCAGGAAGCAGAGGATGGCCCCAATCCACAGCAGGATGGAGAAGCCCCCAAAGAGCTGGCGGCAGAACTTGACCCACTCCGGGGTGGTGGGCGGCGGTGTGAGGGCGTTGGGCCCATCCCGGGCCAGGATCTCCTGGGCTTTGCTGTGCGTCAGACCCTGGGGGACACAGAACCCTCCCTGCAGAGCTGGCACCCCGCCCCCACAGGCACCCCAGGACCCAGGAGTCTCAGCTCCAGCCCCCTCCTCTTAGACCCGAGTCCCGCTCCGGCCATACCTGCACGCAGTCCGTGTTGTATTTCCGGCAGACCTCTTCCACTGACATCTTGTGCTCTGTCTGAAGGACAGGAGTTGGGGTAGGGGAGTCAGGTGAGCACTGAGGTCCTTTCCGGGGTGGGGGGCCGCTCTGGAGGGTGTGTGGGTGTCGAGGGTAGGGCTTACCATAGCCACCTCCTTTTTGAGGTCATCCAGGTCCCGGCGCTCCTTGGCACCCTTGTTCTTCTGGGGCGAGCCCTTGTCATCTTTCTTGTCCTGTGAGGTGGTGACACGACAGCTGTCAGAGCGACCAGACTGCAGGCGAGAGGGGGTTACAGAGAGACACCAGCCCTCCCCGCCCTCCAGCCACCCTCCAGTTCTCAGCCTGCCTGTCTCTGCATCTTCGTGTCTCTGCACCAGCCACTGGCCATGTCTCCGGGCAGAGTCTGTCTCTGTGGGTCTCTGTCTGTCCCTCAGGGCCCCACCCATGTCTCCCCATCCCTGCCCTGTGTCTCAGGGCAAATGCCCCCTCTGGTATTTCTGAGGACCTGTGTGTGTCTCTCCCTTGGCCTCACCGTCTCTAACACTAGGCATTGCTGGGTCCTTCGTGGTCTCTGCCTTCTGTCTGTGCTTCTCTCCGTCTGTTTCCATCCCCAGATCCATGGGTCTCTCCCTTTCAGTTCCCGTGTCTTTTTATCTCTGTGTCTCTTTCTGTCTCTTTCTCCCTCTCTCTGGGCTTGTCCACCCTCTCTGTGTGTGTGTCTCTTTCTTTGTTGTTCTCTTTCTTTCTCTCTGTCTGTCTGTCTCTCCGTCTTCTTGCTGTTTTTGTCTCTCTTTGGCTACTTCTATCTCTTCATCTGTTTTGGTATCTCTGTGTATCTCTGTGTCTCTGCAGCAGTTCCTGACTAGTGGCCTCCTGCTGCCTCCCTGCCTCTGTCTCTGGGCCTCTCGTGTATGTCCTTGGATGCTTTTGTCTCTCACTGGTCTCTGGCTCTTGACGTCTCTGACTGCATCCCTTGACCTCCCGCTCCCCGAGTCTCCCTCTGGTGTCCACTGGGATCTCAGCTGCCTCTCAGGGTCAGTATTTTCAACCCCTGAGCCTTTCTCCATCTTTATCTGTTTCTCTCTGTCAGTGTGTCTCTATTGACATCTTTAGAGCCATGTCAGTGCATCTCTCTGTCTGCCTGTCTCTCTCCCCCTGGGCCCACCTTGGCATCTCTGCCTCAGGCCACTCTCCTCCCAGGTCCCGGTCTCCCTGTGTGTCCCTCTCTTTGGCTCTGTTGTCTCAGCCCAGCTCTCCTTTCCTGGGCCTCTCTCCAGCCCCATGGATGGCTCAGGCGCTGACTCTCCAAGGACCCAGCTAATCTTTGCAGACCCCCGGCCAGAAAGCAGAAGGATGGGTGCTCCAGGTACTGGTCACAGCACCACAGGGTGGGTGGCCTGGCTGGGGCACGTGGCCTGTCCAGACGGCCTTGGCTCACAGGCTGCGGACCCCAGGCTCTCCCCCTGGGGACGGGTGGGAGCCAGGGATGAGTTTGCACAGTGGTGGGCATGGCCAGGACCCTGGAGGGCAGAGTAAAGCTGAGCTGAATTTGGAGGGCAGAAGAGCAGGAGACGGAAACCCTGGCTCCGCTGGAACTGGATGTGGTGTGAGGGGGAGTGACTGAAGTTCCAGTTTGGGGGCTTGGGCAGAGGGGGAGGGCAGTGGCTGAGGCTGGTGGGGGGGTGGGTGCAGGTAGAGGCCGGGCCTTGGAGAGGGCCGCTGACAGATCCTGCGGGCCCAGGGCCATGCAGGATCCGAGGCTCGGGGCGGCTCAGCACTAATCCCCTCGTGACCTTGCAGAGGGACTGAGCTGCCTGCTGTCTCCCCCAGACCCAGGGCTGGGCCCCGGGTGGACCCCAGGAGGGGCGGCAGCGTGGAGGAGGAGGGCAGAGGGTGGGGAGGAGGCTTGGCCCCAGGCCAGCCCTGCAGCAGCGCTGCGTCTCAGTCAGGGAGGCAGAGCTCGGGGGACAGGGAGGCTGCTCCACCTCCACCCCCTCCCCTGCAGCTGTGAGGCTTAAAGTCATGTGGGTCAGGGTAGAGCAGGGAGGCAGATGGGGGCCGGATGGGGGCCTGGCAGGAGAGCAGGAGAAAACCAACTGCCCACCCCTGCACCCCTAGGGACGGGTGATGATTGGGAGCTAATGCTTGGGTCCCCAAAGGACTAGGGGCTGGGGGCCAGGACTCCTGAGTTCTGAGGGAGGAGGGGGCTGGGGGCTGAACTCCTGGGTCTGAGGGAGGAGGGGGCTAGGGACTGAACTCCTGGGTCTGAGGGAGGAAGGACTGGGCACCCCATCCTTGGTGGGCGAGCCTCGGCTCCTGCTTGCCCTTGCCATGACCAGACTCCTTTGGGGGCGGGTTTCCATCTGGCAGAGCAGGGAGCTGAGGCTTCCCCAGTTAAGGCAGGAAGCGCAGATGGGTGCACTGCGGGACGGGGTACCTCCGATGGTGGGGGACCCGCCCGTCTCACTGTAACCTGCCCCTGCAGCTCCTCGCCATTTTCGGTGCTGTCCGCCTCTTCCTCACGCTCCGTGCCAGCTCACGCAGCCTCTGCACCCTGGCCAGCCTCTCCCTCCCCCTCCCAGGGTGTCTGGAACTGTCATCTTGAGCATCTCTCCCGGACTCCCCCTTTTGCTCTGCCTCCTCTCCCCATCATCTGGGCTGACTTTGGTTGTCTGGAGATAGAAATTCCTGCCCTGTGTTCTTCATCTCAGCTGCAGTTTCTCTCCAGGTCTCTCGGCCTGTCTCTGTTTCTCTCATTGTCTCCATCTATTTCTATGTCTCTTTCTGTCTCTTTCAGGGTGTCTGTCTTTCTGTGCCCGACAGTCTCTTTTTTTCCACATGTGTCTGTGTCTCTCTGTTGTGTCGCCCACATCTAAAGCACCTTTGTTTCCCCTCCTGTCTCCACTTCTTTTCCTAAGGGGCCCCTCCCTCCCTTGTCTGAGGGATTTGGGACTCAGTCTTCTTCCCAAATCTGCGCACAGCTTCCCCTTTCCTTACCGCACTTACCTGGAAGCCATCGCTGATTCCCACCCCCTTCTCTCCCAGAGTCCTCTCCCCACCCCATTCTTCCTCCATCCCCCCATCCACAGATCTGCAGCCCCACCCCCACCTCCATCCCTAGGCCCACCAGCCTTCATCCGCCATCTTTCTCCTCATCCTCCATATTTCCTATCAGCCTCTTCCACCCCAACCCTCCCTCTGCATCCCACCTACCCCAGACCACCAGCCTCTTTCCCCTTCTCCCCCTCCCCACTGCCCCGCCCCAGACACACAGGGAGGAATCCAGGGCTGCAGCGGGGGTCAGGTGGTCAGCCTGGGAAGGAGGCGGCATCTGCTGGAGAGACCCACAGACAAGGACACACGGACACGGAGGCAAGGACATAGCCAGGCATGCACACACACCTCCCCCGACCCCACGCCTTTGCACATGCATGCCCTCAGCCAGGCAGTCTCCCTCCTCCCTCCAGCCCCCCAGGTCGGCTCCAGGCATCAGGGCTGGACACAAACAGGGCAGCCCCAGGCTGAGCTGCACTGCAGAGCACACTCCCACCCCCAGCCTGGAAGGAGAAAGAGAGGTCACCTGGGTGTCCTGCACACTCCCACCCCACAGCCTGGACCCATCTCCCCCCACCAACCAGGGAAGGAGGGTGGCTTCCACACCTCCAGACACACACAGGCTCTCAGACACGGCAAACCCACGGCCACAATCGTGGACAGCCTGACACACAATCCCGGCCACACAATCGAGGCAGACGGAGGGGGGCAGGGCCTGACAGAGGCAGGAGTGCACACGCACACATGCACACGCTTGCACACACCACTGAGCACGCAACCGCACAAGGTCAGGCACGGATGCAGAGGGCCGGTCGGCACCCCCGCGGGCCCCCGCACGCAAAGGCACGCCAACATGCGCAACAGACCCCGCAGCCCCAGAGGCCCCGCGCACGGCCACAGCCCACGGGCGGCCCCGGGCAGCCGGCTCACGGGGCCCCCGGGGCCCCTCGTCCCCGCAGACCCCCAGTGTCACGCACAAGCCCGAGAACCTACCCCCATCTTGACGGTTCCGCGGGGAGAGGGGCAGGCGAGCGGGCCCGGGGCCGCAGCAGGGGCTTCGGAGCGGGCTCAGGCAGGGGCTCGGGCCGGGGACCTCTGCAGCGCCCACGCCTCGGCCGGTGCGTCCGTCAGTCCCTCCGCACAGAGGCTGCGGCGGCCGCCGCCTCCGCTTCCTCATATGCTCGCGCCCGCGGGGGGGCCCGGCGCGGGCCAATCAGGGGGGCCGCCGCGCTGACGGACGGCCCGCGGCCCCGCCCCTGGTACTGCAGCTGTCCTCCCCCTACCCCAGTCTCTGCAAAGTGGCGGCGCCGCGGAGGAGGGGGAGCGCTACGGGGGGTGGGGGGAATCCCGGAGACCCCGCAATGGGGGACCCGTAGGCCCCCGCAGTGTGGGGTGACGCCTCCGAGGAGGGGGTTCTATGGAGAGGAGAGTCCCTGAGATCCCTTCATTCTGGGGCGTGTCGCTAGAGAAAGGGGGGACCTGAAGGGAGGACACGGGTTCAGGGAAAGCCCAGTAAACTATTGCAATAAGGCAGGGGCCCAGAGACCCTCCCCCACGCAGTGAAGCAGGAGGGGGACTCTGGAGACTGTTTGCGGGGTGCTGTCTAGGACGAGGGCTAGCTGGAGGGGGAGCAGGGGAAAGCTCTACAGTGTGGGAGGGGGCACCGCTGGGGAGTGGAGGGAGCTGAGGGGGCCACAAGAGAGCAAAGAAGACCCCTCAAATGAGGAGGGGTGCTGCAGAGGGGGGAGGAACCCAAGACCACCCCCTCATCCCCCAAGCACACTATGGTGTGTGCAGGACACACCTCAGCTGGGGGACTGCACTGGGAAGCCCAGAAAATGCTGAACATCACAATTAGAGGCGGCCACCACCCAGGCAGTCCAGATGCTCAGGGCCACACACCCCAGCGCAGTCTCACCATCACACACTCTTGTACACACACACACAAACACACACACACACACACCTCACTGCCCATCATACAACCTCAGAGACTCAAACACATAGTCATGAAACACACACACCTCGCACACCCCATCACACACCCCATCACACACCACACACACACAATCACAGTCCTTCAGTGCCATAGAGAGAACACACACCCTTACAATGCTGCATCAGACTCACACATCACACCTGGTCCTGTCACACCTCACATACAGACAGACCTACACGATGCCACTCAGCAGCCACACACACCCACACTCAGCATAGGCCTGGCACTGCCCCCAGACACACAAGGGCCTCTATTGACGCTGCCATGTGCTCACACAACATCACACACATTGTCACACACACACACCCTCCAGTGTATCTGGGCATGAGCAAAGGCTCCCAGGGCAAACTTACCAAATGATTACAAAGTGTGAAGGGCAGACAAAAAGTTGCATACAGGCTCACACATGACCCCTCACCATCTTTCAGATTCAAATCACACCATCCTACACACCTCCCACTTGGTACATACGTCACATACTGCAACACTATCACATACATGTAGTTGCACTTCTATACACCTCCCAGGGCCCTCACCCACACACCACACATACCCCATCACAATGTATGTATGCACACACACAGAGCCCCAGTCCGGCCACGTCCACACGACACTCCACCAGCTACCCCTGGATCCTGAGGAATCAGGGACTCCCACCCCTACTCTGACACCACTTTGTTCCATGAGGGACAGCCCAGATTCTCCTTGGAATGGTATCAGGGGCACAGGGAGAGCAAGAAAGCATGCCTGTCCCTGGAGCTTTCTCAGAATGTGGGTGTCCTCCCCACCTACAGGCATGAGGTGTGCCCCTCATGCCCCACCCAGGCAAGGGGCAGGGTGTGAGCTTGGTGTCCAGGGGCATGGGTGAAGGATAAGGATCTGGTTGGGAAAGCGTGAAATGCTGAAGGCCAGAATGAGACACACACACACACACACACACACAAAGAGAGAGATTTTTAGAGCCACAGAGAGTTGGACAGGGACAGAAAGCAGAGGAAGGCAGGGAATCCTGGGTTCCCTGGCTTCCTCCAGTGCCCAGAGTTTCATCCCAGGCCTGTACACTGACTTGTCTCCATCACTCCCGCTGTCCCTGTTGCCATGGTAACAGGGAGGCCAGACTATACAGCAAAGGAGGCTGGGTCTGCAGACCAGGCCTGTTGCCATGGAGACTGGGGGAAGAGGAGGAGCCACATCTTCTAACAGGTGCATCACCCCCAGGCCCCCTCCCCAATCTGTCCCCTTCCGGGGGATGGAGGTCCTGTCAGTCTACCATCTCTTTCCCCTCCCACCACCTTGGCCTGGAGGGATGGGTGTGGATTATGGGGCAGGTGTTGGGAGACAGAGAAGCCTGGGGCACGGGGTTTTCTAGACCCCAGGAGATTTTAGGTTCTCTCTTTCCTTCTGCTCTCCAGATGGGCTGGGGGAGGCCTTGCCCCCCTCCCTAACCCACTCCAGACACAGGCTCATGCCCCCCTCATGCACTCCCTCCTCAGACCCAAGCCTGGCGAGACTGATGACTGCATCATTGTGCTCCCAGCACCAGGCTCTGCAGAAGGGAAGTCAGGAGTGGGGGCAGGAAAGATTAGGAAGGTTGTAGGGATGGATGGGAACAGAGGAGCATGGAGTGAGAGATGGAAAGAGATGCGAGAGGAAAAACGGATACACAGACTGAAAAAGACAGAGAAACCAGCAAAGGAGAGATGAGAAAACAAGAAAACAGAGACAGAGAGACAAAGCAATGAAAGTACTGGTGAAGGTGACAAAGACACAGGGACACAGAGCCAGGCAGAGACAAGTTTGGCTCAGAAATGAAGACCGGGAGAGACTTAGAACAGACATTGGGGACAGGGGCATAGAACTCAGAAATGCAGAGGCCCTGGAAGAGATCAGCTTGAGATATTGGGACAGAGAAGGGCAGAAACAAGAAATACTTGCAGTCATGTTCTAGTCACCCCACAGCTAGAGCCCGGCCTAAGGGCAGAGGTGCTAACAACCGAGGCACCGAGACTCGAGCTCGCCCCCGTCTGTCCCTGCTGGAGTCTCGGAGTGCTGTGTGAATCGTCTCGGCGTGGGGGGGTCTTGCGTGCTGGGCCGTGTGCCAGGAAGGGCCTCTCCCGGTGTGACCCGCGCGAGAACTGCAGAAGGGAGGCGGGTGCAGAGAGAAGCTGCGGCCCGGCCAGGTGCTGAACGGACAGCTCCCGGGCCCTGGGCCGCTTGCCCAGGGGCGGCCCAGTCCCTGTACCTCACTCCTCACTCCTGCTTTCCTCAGCTCTCGGGCCCCTTCCAATCTCTGTCTAGTCTTCTAGGGCTTCTTCTATCTCACCTGTCTCTGCTCCATCTCGATTCCTGCTTCTGTCATCCTCCAGCCCCTACTGTCCCGTGCCTTATCCTCTCTGCTCCATCTCTCTTCCCCCTTCTCCATTATCTCATTCCTCTCTGACCTCATCACGTCATCTTTCCATCGCTCCCTTTTGCCCCAAACACCACCCCCATCCCTCTGCCCCCATTTGTCTCTTTCTCCACCTCTGTCCCCCATCTTTGTCTCTCCCCACTGTCGCCCCCACCTCCTTCTCTCTCCCCACCTCTCCATCTCTTCCCCTTCTCCTCGGCCTCGCTTTGGCTCCTGCTGTGACCTTCACTCGTCCTTTCTCCACTGCAGTTTCCACAGAAACCTCCAGCAGGGTGGGGGAGGGCGGGGACAGAAGGCAGAACCACCCTTCCCTCTGCTCCAGCAGCCCTTCAGCCTCACCCTCCGCATTCTCCTGGGATTCCTCACCTCCTCTCTGGGGGTGGGGATAGTGAGTGGGGAGGGGCAGGTACATTTTTAGCAGAAACAGGGTCACAGACCCCTGAACAGGGCCTCAGGGGGTGTGCACATACAGCCACGTGGTCACAGTCACTGAATCACCCTGGCCAGGCACACACTCGCCATACGTGACTGGATAGGAACTGCCACATTTAACAGAGCACTCGCCTTCACCTCCCCCAGCCCCATCTGGTCTCAGTCTTTCTGCACCTCCGCCTCTCCAGATCTCATCTCTCCCCATGTCTCTCCAGGTCTCTGTTGTGGTCCCCTCCCCGGAGTCCTAAGATCAGGTCAGTGGAGAGGGGCCAGCCGCAGGGTCCTCGGCCGACGTGCTAGCTGTGGGCAGGGTGGAGGGCGGGGAGGCTGCCTGTTCTCAGCCTTCTCCCCTGCTCCCCCAGGGTCCAAACCTCCAGCGACCTCAGACCTCCAGAAAATGAGACCTGGGGCGTTCTTTTTTTTTTTTTTTTATTCCAACAGGGACTGTGGTGTGGCAGAGGGAGGGATGGAGGCCCAACTGACCCCCTCCTTGGGAGGATCTCATAGAAATTCCGAGGTTTCTCCCCCAAAAAAAGAGAGAAAGAGAAGAGTCGAGGGGCGCCAAGAGACGCCCATCTGCCCAGAGAACCTCCCCTCCTCCAGAAATGGGGAGGGCAGCGTCAAGTCTTGGGGGTCCTGAGCGGTCCCGGGATGGGGTTCTCCCGGCGGACTGCTTTCCGCTCCAGAGAACGGCCCCCGCAGTCGCCAGCCCCTGGAGTACTCATTCTGGCGCTCCTTTTCCCGCAGTGGAAGGGCGGAGTGCGGGCGGACGAGGCACCCTCTCGCAAGTCCACCAGGGGGCGCAGGCAGGCTCCGGAGCCGGGCCTCGGACTTCACCGCCAAGCGCAGGTCAAGTCTCGGCGTCCCGCGCGCCGGGCCCAAGTCCTGACCCGCCCGCCAGGAGGTGGAGGGAGGCGTGAGCGGCGGGTCCTGGGGCGGGCTCCCGCCCCGCGCTGAGTCCGCGTGCCCGCCCGGCCCCGCCCGGGGTCATTCGTGTTCCGCCAGTTCTCGGGGGCCGGCGGGGCCCGGCCGCGGTCGGGGGGGACTGGTGGCCTCGGCGGGGGCGCCCAGGCCGCGGGGGGGCGCGCCGGCTCCGGAGGCCCGCAGCGCCTGGATGCGCCGGCACTCCTGGCAGACGCGCACGTGGGTGCAGGGGGTGGGGGCGGCGGGCCGGGGACCCCCGGGGGGCCCGGGGTCGTCCAGGAGACGCTGGGGGCCCCCGTGCGCGCCGCCGGGATCCCCGCCCGCGCCGGCCGAGTAGAGCTTGCCGTTGCTGAGGCGCATCTCGCGGACCGCGCGCAGCGACAGCAGGGCCCGACTCGGGCCGCCTGGGCGCCGGCGCCGGCGGGAACGCGACGTCTTGCGGCAAGAGACCGCGTGGCGCAGCTCCCGCAGCATCTCCTGGCACACCGACACCTGCGGGCGGCACGGAGGCGGCGTCATGGTCCCGGCGCTCTCCTCGCCCCCCGCGCCTCCCGGGTTCCAACCTTCTTCTCCTGCCTCCCCTCCTCCTCTCAACACTCCACTTTTCCGCTCCTCCCCCTCTGCTCTCCCCCTTTCTCCCTCTCACACCTCTTCCTCTCTTCCTCCTCACCTCCTTGCCTCACCTCTTCTCCGCCTGCTGCCCTCTGTCCTCACTTCGCTTCCCTCCGTTTCTTCATCTCCCCTGTGCCCCTTCTCAAGTCTTTGCTCTTCCTGGAGTTTGTTCCTGAACCTGCCCTTCACCTCCCATCTGGGCTCCTCTCCTCCTCATTTCCCTCTTGCCTTTCCCCCTCCCAGTTTTCTGACACCTTCTGTCCTTCCTTCTTGCTTATTTCCCATTTTCTCTCACTCAGGTGTATTTCCTGAGCTCCTACAGTGTGCCAGGCACTGTTCTGATCACTGGTCACAGCAGAGAACCAGACAAAAGTCCCTGCCCTGTGCAGGGACAGAGAACAAGTACATACATAGAGTGTGCTAGAGAGTGAGGAGTGCTCTGGAGAAAAATGAGTCACTTCCTTCCCAAAGGGTGGGTGGGGTCATGCTGAATTTGAATCTTTAGGTAAAAACTGTAAGGAAGGCTGGCAAGCCTCATGGAGAGGTGGGGGAGGGGAATCCTGTGGGGGGGGTGCAACACAGTGCAGGCAAAGGTGCTGGGGTGGGAGTGGCTTGGCATGTTTGAGGAACAGGTGTGTGTGTGTGTGTGTGTACATGCACATGTTGGAATGGGATGTGCAAAGGGCAGAGAGGGAGATGAAGTCAGAGGAGCAACAGGCAGGCAGCTGGCCTGGTGAGTAAGGCCCACAGACTATGTAAGGATTCTGACTTTTATTCTGAGACAGGTGGGCGCTGTTGGAGCATTTTGGGTGGAGGTCTGTCCTGCTTTAACAGGATCATGCTGGTGCTGTGTGGAGAACAGACTGTAGGGAGGCTGAGGCAGGAGCAGGGAGCCCAGGAATGGTGGCTGGACCAGAATGACAGTGGCGATGGAGGTGAGGAGGGAAGCCAGAAGGTCAAATGTGTAGTGTGACAGGCAGGGGGGTTAGGACAGCTCCACTGGGTTTGGCCTGAGCAAGTGGAAGGATGGGGCTGCCTTTTGAGTGGGCAGGAGCTCAGTGGTGCCCGAGGTCTGGCAGACATCCACGTGGAGAAGTCAAGGATGAGGCTGAGTTCACAAATTTTAGTTGCAGAGCAGAGGTCCCTGTGAACACTCACTAGGAGGCCATGGCAGTCAGCACCCCACCCCCCGACCCTGCCTCCTGGGACTCACACCCTTGTGTAAGGGCCCTGTGACATGGGACTGGACTGTCTGCATGATCACCACAATATGGCTAGGTCACGAAAGATATTTTGGCTTCTGCCTTGCTCTCTCTTGGATCACTTTGTCTGGGGGAAATCAGCTGCCAAACCACGAGAACACTTAATTAGTCCTTTGGAGAGGTCCTGTGGCCTTCTGCCAACTGCCATGTGCATGCACCATCTTGGAAGTGTACCCTCCAGCCCCAGGCAAGCCTTCAGACAATGGCAGCCCCTGCCAACAACTTGATTGTAACCTCATCAGAGACCCTGAGCACCAGAACCAACCAGCTAAGCTGCTCCTGGATTCCTGTCCCACAGAAATGGTGAGATTATATAAATTTGCTGTTTTAAGCTGCTGAGCTTTGGAATCATTTGTTACACAGCAACAGCTAACTAATTCAGGAGTCATCAGCATATTGATAATCTTAGCCATCAGACTGGATGGGATCACCAAGGCAGTGGAGAATGACAGAGGAGAGAATCAGTCCCAGGACTGAGCCCTGGAGGCCCCCAGCAAATAGAAGGTGGGAAGAAGGAGGCACCTGGGAAGGAATGGCCAGAGCGGTAGGAGGAAAATGAGGAGAAAGCAACGTTCAGAACCTAGGAGAAGAAAGTGTTTTGAAGAGAAAATGATCAGCTGGGCTAAAGACTATTGAGAGACCCCGCATGATGGGGTCTGGGATTTGGGCATGGGATTTCAGAGCACAGAGTTTCACTGGTGACCAAAGTGGCTTCAGCGGGGTGGAGGGAGCAGAAGCAGGATTAGAATGGGCCCAAGAGAGAATGGGAGGAGAGGAACTAGAAGGGGTAGGGAGACAAATTGCTTGGAGGAGCTTGGCTCTACAGGGAAGGGGAGGCATGGGGTGGCAGCTGGATGGGGAATTGGGGTCAAGAGAGGGTTTCTTGAAGATGGGCGAAATAACGGCCCATTTGTATACTGATGGGACTGATTCAGAAGAAAGGACAACTGAGGACGCAGGAGGAAAGAAGAGAATGGCTGGAGTGAGGTCCTTGAAGGGTGAGAGGGGGGAGATCTGGACACAGGCAGGGGAGCATGGGCGGTTTCCCCAGAGTAACTAGCAGGGTAAGTGGAGAAGGCGGGCAGAGGGCTGGCTGGAGGGAGTTGGGGGGATCTGTGCCATGCTCTCTTCTGATCCCTGTACTATTTTGGGGTGGAGTGAGGTCGTCAGCTGGGAAAGAGGAAGGGAGAGGGGTTGGCGGCTGGTGGAGAGGGGGAAGGAGGGTACAGGATGCCTGGGAGTGTGGGAGCAGGAAGGGGTGAGGAAATGCCACATCCTCATGGGTGGCATCCAGCCCCACTGGAGGTCAGCGACCCTGTGTACAGAGTGAGGGCAGCCAGCAGGCTCGCCATTTCTTCCAGGCGCATTTGGCTGCATTCTCACTGCCTCTCCGTTTCTCCCTGCATTTCTTCTTGCTTTACCACCTTCCTTCTTTCTGTGCCCCTTCCCCCCGCCTTTCCCCTGCATCCATCCTCATCCTTTCCTGTCCTTTCCTATGTCCTTGGGGCTGCTGCCTCTCCTCTCCGGCTCCTGAGGCCCCCCCTTACCCCTGGCTTCTTCTGCCCTCCTCCAGGGCCTGCTGGCCACCACTTAGGGCTCCTGGTGCTCCTGGGTTCCTACCTCTCCTTGCCCCCACTCTTCCCCCCTCCTATCACCAACCTCCTCACCTCCTCAGACTCTGCTGACCTCCGCGTGGACCAAATGAATTCCATGACTGCTACGAAGACAGCAATGATGAGGCCGCAAATGAGCACGACGAAGATGCCACCAATGTTCTCCATGCCCAGACCTGGGGGGAGGGGAGGGCCACGTGGTTGGGGCTGCGCAGGCACAGAGCCTGCAAGGGGCGCTGCCGGAGGGCACGCGGCGCAGGGTGGCTGACCTTTAGCTCGGTGGTCCTCCTCCTTGGGGCACCGGCCCCCCTCCCACCACTTGCGCTTCAGGATCTCCAGCCTGTTGTTCTCCTGGAGCTGCAGGATGGCCAGGGTGATCTCGTCCCGGAACGGGGAGCCTGAGCCGGGCAAACACGGGGCTGCACTGGGGACCAACAGGGCCCTGCCCACCCCGAACCCCAACTGCTTGCCTGGGCCTTCCCTCCCTCTTCAGCCACTTTCCAGGCATCTCCTCTGTCCAATTTTGAGTCTGCCCACTGCTAGCTATCTCCCCGGCAACACCCTGGGTGCAGTCCCCATCACACCTCACCATCACATTTGTCATGGTCCCCTCACGAGCCTCCCTGCTGCTCGTCTCCCTCACCCCGCCCAGCCTCCTCTCCACACAGCCAAGTTTTAGACACAGTGTTGTAGGTCAGACCTGTCCCATGCTTAAAATTCTCTTGTAGCTTCCTGTGGCCACTAGAACAAAAGCCTTCCCTCGGTCTAGAGTGTCTTACACTAAGGGCCAGCCAACTCTCTGTCCTCTCACTTCCCCTCATTCTCAGCCACACCAGCCACCTGGCTGTTCCTCAACTATGCCAGGCCCAATCCCACCTTAGGATGTTTGCACTCTGCCTGGAATGTCCTGTCCCTCACTTTCTTCAGGTCTCTGCTCACCTGGTGCCCCTCCCTGAGTGTCTTCCCTCACTACGTTACTTAAAATGGTACCAGCCACCCCCACTCCGTCAGTCAGAACAGCTGTCGCCACCTGACATCATGTTAGGTCACTATGTGCTTATTGTCTGTTTGCCGTCTGTCGCCCCTACTAGAAGGCAGGAGGGTAGACGTGGCAGCATCTCTGCTGCGGTATCCCCAGCACACAGTAGGGCAGCAGGCATATTTGTTGAGTAGATGAATCCCCAGCCTCCTCAGCATGGCCTCAACTGCGGACCTCCTTCCTCACATCTTTCCCTTAAACCGTCCTTGGGCCCCCAACACTCCCCACATATCCTAGCTGTATTCTTTCTTCATGGTCTTTGGGCATCTACCACATGCCAGGAACTAGGGGTACAGATGAATGGAGGTGATTGGTATTTATCACGCCAGACCTTTGGTTTAGAGAAGCATATTCAAATCTCACAATGATCCTGTGAGGCAGGCTTTCCCACCCTCACTTGCTGGGTGAAGCAGGTGATGCCCCTTGCCTGACCCTCTCCCCCCAGCTCTGTCCCCTGCAGCATCAACCTGTCCCGCTTCCCTGGCATGGCACTGACTCTGCGGCAGGGAAGGGAGTTTCTCTGACAAAATTTGGTGGTGGGTTTCTGGCATGGATCCCAGAAAGCATGTCCTGAAGTTTAACTAGGCAAGTCCACATCTCCCTGGCCATCTGCCCATCCACCCAACAAGCACTTTCTGAGCACCTGCTTTAAGGTGGGCTGCAGGTTTGGTGCAGGGAACAGGAAGCAAATAAAACCAGGTCCTCCCTCTCAGGGACCCTCAGCCAGCAGGGCAGATGCAAACATCATAGCCTGCGGGCACTGAGTTTCACAGGCAAAGTCTCACTGGGTTCTCCCAGCAGCCCAGCAAGGCTGGAACTGATTGCTCCTAGGCCCCTTCTGGCAAGGAGGGTGCGGAGACTCAGGACGGTGATGTCACCTGTCCGAGACCACAGAGGCTGCGCACGTGCACACACAGCCTGCTTCAGGGTAGGCCTGGCTCTATCCCCGGTGGGCTCCTGTGTCCTGGCTGCCGATGCACAGGGCCCCCCGCCCCCTGCCACCCTTGCTGCCATACCCAGCGGCATGCCGATGCCGTAGCCCTTGGTGTCGAGGAGGCCCCCAATCTGGGTGAGGTTGCAGTTGAGGCGCCGGTGGTACTCGTTCATAGTGGACTCAAGCAGGAAGGCATAGCGAGAGTTGAGAACGCGAGCAATGCCCTCTTCTGTGCTCTTGACGAACACGCTGGGCTGCTTTGACTGCATGTAGTTCCACATCCGCTGGTATGTCTGGTACCGTGAATTCTGGGCAGGGAGAGCACAGTGGGGAGATGGGAAGGGTCTTTCCACCCCCTTCCTGAGCCCTGAGTTCTGTCCCCTGCCTTCCAGGATACCTCCCTCAACCCGTAAGAGAGAAGAGAGGAAGACAGGAAGAGCCAAAGACAGAGAAAATCAAGACAGTCAGACTGACAGCTCTTGAAGGCCAAAGGCTTAGGGAAAAAGGGTCCCCAGTCTGTTTTTCAACCTTCCTTTCCTGTTTCCTACCCCTGAGTCTCGCTCCACCTGACACTCAGCCCTGTCTTCTCAGAGCTCCTAGGCCTAAGTCACAGAAGCTGGAAGCAGATGCCCAGTCCCCAAGTCTACTCAGGGCCCATCCTGATTCTGGAAGCCCTGCACCCACACAAATAGGGCAGCTCACTTCCCACAGGTTCTGAGAAGCCCTCCTGGGGAAGACCCCAGCCCCATCCCTGCTCAGCTCCAGGCCTGAGGGGCAGGGTGTGGGGAGGCCAGCTGGGAGCAAGCACCCTCCATGCACTCTCATCTGCCTCTGCATGCCTGACCTGAAGCCCTGAGGTCCAGGCATGAGCTCCTCACCCTCACTTGGCAACTTTCCAAACCTACTCCTCTTGTCTACCACCCCCCACCTCCTCTCCTCCTCTCTCTCAGCCCTTCTGTCAGCAGCCCCTGCCCAGCTCCAGCCTTCTCTAGACCATGAGTCCACACCCAATCTGGCCCTAGTGGGAACTTGTAGCTCAGAACGGGTCACCCCTCTGGTCAGAAACTATCCCCACCTCCCTGCTCATGGGATCAGATCTATGTGTCCCATCCTGGTGTTCAAGGCCTCTGCAGTCTGACCTGAACCTCCCCACCAGCCATGCTTTCCTTTATTTCCTCCCCACACAGGGTCAAGCTCCTTCCACCTTGAAGGACCTTGTCCTCTACCCTGCTGGCCTATTTACCCATGCCTGACCGCCCCCGGCCACCTCCTGATCCCCAACCTTGGGTGAAGGGCCTGTTTCCCAGTCAGATGGCACAGCTCTGAGAGTGAGAGCATGGCCTCTGCTCCCAGCCTCCCTGGCCATTGCTGACCATCTATCCTTCTGTCCCAGGAGGCCCCGCCCAGCACTAAGCCTGGGAGGTTCCGGGCAGCCCACCTGGAAGAAGGTCATGGTGGAGCCCGCGTGGATGGTGCCGTACTCAATGTTGGTCTGATCTGCCAGGTCATCGGCTGACTCCACAGGCACCTCCATGCGCTGCACGGTGAGGAAGGCGGCCAGGTTGGCCGTGTAGGAGGAGATGATGATCAAGGTGAAGGCCCACCTGAGGGGTCGGAGGGGTGAGCTGCAGGCTGGAGCTGCCCCTGCCACCCTCCCTGTGACCAAGTGCCCTGCTGGTGGGGTTCCCCATTAGTGACCCCGACATCCAGAAGGTTCATGGTTGCTGACCAGTGGAGTGGCTATGAGCTTCTGGAGCTAGACTCCCTGGGTTTAAATCCTGATTCCAGAGACTTCCACTGCCAACTACAAGAGAGTGAGATGGTCTGGGAAGACCCTCCCACCATAAACAACTAGAAAACCAATGGAAAGTATGATACAGCTATTTAAAGACCAAGAACAACAGGCGTCATGGGATTGTGATCCCACAGAAAATGGAAACAAATGAAGTGAACCCTAACATTGCCCAGGCTTTCTAACTGGATTTAATTTACAGACTGCAAACAGCCTAGCCATCTTGCCGAGTTGCAGAGACAGAGATTGGAGTTCTGGAGGCCAGGATGGCTGGAATTTGTGGGACAGAGTACCCGAGAAGAGAGAGCTGCACAGAGAGAGCTCCAGAAATCTGTGTGGGGGTGGCAGGAGTGGGGGGCACATAACACATCTAAAAAATCAAAGATGAGAGGGACAGCTGACTTCATGTCAGAAAGCATGCAAACCAGAAGATGATATAACAGAAGCCTCTCAGTCTAGTATTCTGTATCTAGCCAAACTAGCCTTCCAAGAAGAAAGCAAAATACAACGTTTTTCAGACAAACAAAAGCTGGGAGAATTGCCAGAAGAGCTGCACTTCAAGAAATGTTAAAGGAAGTTCTTCAGCAAAAGGAAAATCCTGCTACATAGAAACTCAAGATGGGTACGTAGGAATGAAGAACACTAGAAATGGAAAATGTGTGGGTAAATAGGATATATTAGTTCTCATTTAGAAAATGTCTTTAAAAGATATTGACTATTTAAAGCAAAACAGACGCACACACACATGCACTCACACAAAACAATGTGTTGTAGGGTTCATAAAGTAAGTGGAGTAAAAGAGACAATAATAACAGTTCAAAAGATAGGAGACACAAGTGGAGGTTTACTGATGGAAGGATACATTTTACGGGGACAAAGTATAATATTACTGGAAAGTATTTTGGAAGAAATTAAAGATGCATATTGTAAAGCAACCACTAAGAAAAATAAGACAAAGTGTAGCTAATAAGCTAATAGTGGAGATAAAATAGAATCCTAAAATCTCAATAAATCCAAAAGAAAGTAGGAGAAGAAGAAAAAGGGAACAAAGAACAGAATGAAATAAGCCAGACACAAAAGGACAAATACTGTATAATTTCTCTTACATGAAATATTTAGAATAAGGAAACTCATAGAGACAGAAAGCAGAATAGTGGTTACCAGGGGTGAGAGGAAGGGGCACTGGGGAGTCATTGCTTAATGGGTACGTGTTTCTGTTTGGGATGATGACCATTCTGGAAGTCGTAGTGAAGGTTACACAACACTGTCAATACACTTAACGTCACAAAATTGTACCCTTAAAATGGTTAAAATGATTTTTACATTACATATATTTTACCCTGATAATTTTTTTTAAAAGAGAGAGAACAGATGAGACACACAGAAAACAAATAGCAATGTGGCAGATTTAAACCCAATCACATCGATAATTACATTCAAGGTGAATAGTTTAAACCAGGGGTTGGTAAACCATGGCCCACAGGCCAAATCTGGCCTGCTGCCTATTTGTGTACAGCCTGTAAGCTAAAAATGGCTTTTACATTTTTTAAATGATTAAAAAGAAATCAAAATAATAATAATATTTTGTGACACAGGACAACTATATGAAATTCAAATTTCAGCGTACATAAAGTTTTACCGGAACACACTCATATCCATGCATTTGTGTTTATTGTCTATGGTTGCTTCCAGATGCTTCCGCACCACCACAGTGGAGCAGAGTAATTGCAAAAGAAGCAAAGGCCAGCAAAGTCTAAAATATTTACTATTTTGACCCAACAAAGAAAAAGTTTGCCAACCCAACACAATTTGTTTATAATAAAACCCACTTTATATATAATGATATAGGTAGGCTGAAAGTAAAAGGATGGGAAGCAGATATACCGTGCCAACAATCACCACCAGAAAGGTGGAGTACTCATGTTTATAATGACGTTACTTTCAGGACAAGGAATGACACCAGTAACAGAGGGACATTCCTTAATGATAAAGGTGTCAATTCATCAAGAGGACCTAACAGGCCCAAACAATTATGCCTAATGACAGAGCTCCAAAATTCATGAAGCAAAAACTGAAAGGACCAAAAGGAGAACTCAACAAATCCATCATTACCGTTGGAGAGTTCAACACTCCTTTTGGAAAAACTGTTAAAATGAGGAGGCAGAAAGGGGTAAATATATAGAAGACCTGAATGAGACTCACAGCCAGCTGGACATAATTGACATTTAGAGAACGCTGCACCCACCCACAGCAGAAGATACATTCTTTTCAAGTGCACAGGAATATTCACCAGGATAGACCATATGCTGAGCCACAAAACAAGTCTCAATAAATTGAAAAGGATTAAGATCCTACAGAGTGTGTTCTCTGACCTCAACGGAATTAGAAATCAATAATAAAGAGCTAAATACAAAATAAACAAACCAAAAATAAAAAATTAAATAAACAGCTCCCTGGATACCTTCCCCTCTGCCCCAATCCTGCCTCACCGCTGCCTGGCTGGGTGACCCTGGACACCGGGTAACAGTTTCGTCACCTGGGAAATAAGTGGTCCCTTCCTGAGAGGTCTGCTGTGGGGAGTAAATGAGTTAATCTGGGGGAAATGCTCAGAACTGGGCCTAGTCCAGGGCAAGTGTTATGCAAGCACTTGTCTTCGCTGCTTTGGTGATAAAGGGCTGATGAGGTAGCTGCAGGAGCCTGGGGCAGCCACTTGCCTTGCCCTGGCCCTCTCTGTCCTCCTGCCCGGCAAGTAAGAGTGGCCTGGCTCCCTGCAGACTGTGTACATCTATGGGGCTTGATGACAGGGAAGAGGCTGGGCGGACCCCACTGCCCCTCGACCCCGGCAGCTGATGAGGAGACAGCCACTCTCCTTTGCCAAGATCTGTGCTGGGCGCTGGCGGCAGATTGTGGAGGGAGTGGGTGAAGGGATGACCAAGACAGCCTCCTGAAATATAAAACCCAAACCTGACACGCAGAGCCCATCTCCTGGGTGGTCTGATACCTACCCCCTCCCCCAGAAACCAACTCTCTCCAAACCCATCCTATGGGTCAATGTTGTCATTCACTCATGACAAAACTGTCCAGTCCCTGGACCCTGAAGATGTGGTGCAGCTGGTGGGTGGAGTGTGGATGCCGGGAGAGGGCAAGGAGAACACAGAGGGAGAGCCAGAGGGGGGTGAGGGCGAGGGGCTCCTCTTGGGATGAGGGGAGTCTGGGCACCCAAGTGGGGCAGCCTGAGCTGGCCAGACATACGAGAGGACCGAAGATGAAGCTTGTGTCAGTGTCTGAACAGCAAGCGTCACCGCGGGGCTGCAGTGGTCCAGGAGTGTAGAGAGCATGGTCTCCAGGTAGGAAGTATATGGGGAAGGTGTGGAGCTTTCTGGTGGTCAGTGTGATCAAGCGGAGCTACTTGTGCCACGGGGGTAGGGGAGATATCTGACAATCCTCAGCATAGACTCAACAGTGAAATTTGGTTTATGATTACCTGAGCCTAAGACCTAGCTCCCTGGCACATAAAAACCAAAGTACTTTTATTTGCATGGTTATAATATAAATGGAAATTTCCAGAAATACTTCTGTTGCTTAAATTGAAGAATGATTGGATTTTGTTTTGCTTGGAGCTTTGCCAAGAACTGCCCACCGTTTTG
Source organism: Tolypeutes matacus (assembly GCA_026826555.1). Classification (NCBI taxonomy): domain Eukaryota; kingdom Metazoa; phylum Chordata; class Mammalia; order Cingulata; family Chlamyphoridae; genus Tolypeutes; species Tolypeutes matacus. The sequence goes on from JAKSZT010054134.1 coordinate 7,818,264, forward strand.
GGAAGTCACATCCAAGAGCAACTCCACTCATGGCATCTGAGTCACCAAGTCAAGCTACTTGGATGCATCTGCATTGCTAAATAGTCACATTCATGGTGGTTTGTATGTATATGAACATACTTATTTACCGACTCTGAGAATGTCAAATATAAAAGTGTCAACAGAATCCTATTAGTCTTACTTCTCTTAATTCCAAACATATTCATTTTAAGTAGGTATAACTGCTTGACTACTGCATTATACCCTGCCCAAGCACTGACAGATTGATAGCATATTCATTCATTATTTTTAAAATTCCCTTCTTTTTGTCCATTGTATTGCAATTGGGGCATTTTACTGATATTGAAAATTATGTGTACAAGTGAATTATACCACCCGTGAAAAGAAGGTACCCTAAAAATCACTTGTGAGGTGAGAAGTACCACTTGAGGCACTACAAGGGCAAAAGGAATCCAAAGAAAAATTAAAAAGATGATCCAAAGATGTGGGAGGAAACCAGAAGGATATAGTGGCTGAGAAGCAAGGAGCTGCTAGAAGGAAGGTGGCTCACAGGGCTGCTGGCAGAGAAGCTGGGGAATGGATTTATCATAAGGAGGCTGCATGTGACCTCGGTAGAACTGGGGTGGGAGCCCAGCTAACGACTAGATCCAAGGCTGGGTTTTCTTCCAGGAGAGTGAGGAAGGAAGGCCTGCGCAGGAGCTGAGGACACTGGCAAATGAGCAGATGAAGAGATGGTTGAAGAGACGGCTGAGGCACCTACCTGGAGATGGAAGGAAGTGAAAGCAGGCAAGGTTCAGAGACCAGGGAAGAGAGTAACTGAGGGAGAGGCCGGCAGGGACAGAACCATGGCCAGAGTGGAACCTCGGAAAGCTTAATTCCAAAGGCAGAGCTGTCCTAAAGGACGAGACCTTGGATGTGGCTGCAGGTGGCTGTGGCTTGGGTGGACGCCGGAGATGAGGGGCCTAGGAGGCAGGTTGTGGCTGGGCTGCTGGTGTGCCCGTGGCACCCAAGTCCCCTAGGAGGATAGCATCAACTCCTGCCCCCACCATGGGATGCAAGTCCCCTGGGTCACATTTGGGGATGAAGAAACACTGAAAGAGCAAATGTTGGGGAGGCTCGGAGTGAAGAAAGAGCAAGCCAGCCGCTAGAGTCTCCGATGAGTGAGGAAACGTCAGCCTTCCTGCAGGAGAGTGACAAGAAGGGGCAGAGCACATCTAGCTGGACAGCTTGGTCATCAGAGGAACTGGGCCCGACTGTGCTGCGGAACGGATGTTCTAAGCAGAGGTCACTGGTTCCTGACTGACACAGGGACTTGGCCAGATTCACCAAGGCAGGTCTCCTCAGCGCCCTCACTGCTTCCTCTTCACACACCGCACTCTTCCTCACCTCAGGATGCTGCTGCTGCATGGTATCTCCTTCCTTCTCATTAGTCTTTAGGACTAAGCCTGGCTGTCACCTCCCCTGGCCACCCCCATTCTCTATGGTTCTCTGTCACCTCAATAGCACATACAGGGGACAGTCATTTTACCTGCATCTGATACAGCATTATATAGTAACTCATGTCATTTGGGACACGTTAGGCAGAGTAACAGTCTCCTAAAGACGTCCACACCCAGATCCCTAGAACTTGGGAATATGTTCTCTTACACGGCCACAGAGACAGTGCAGATGTGATTCAGTTTAGGATCATGAGATGGGCAGATCGTCTCTGGGTGGGCCCAACCTCATCACAAAGGTCCCTATAGGTAGAAGAAGGAGGGGTGAGTCGGAGGAGGATTTGAAGATGCTATGCTGCTGGCTTTGCAGATGCGGGAAGGGAGCCATCAGCCAAGAAATAAAGGTGGCTTCTAGAAGCAGGAAAAGGCAAGGAAACAGTTTTTTCTTTGGAAAAGGAAAGCAGCCTGCTGACACCTTGAGTTGAACCCAGAGAGGCCCATTTCAGACTTCTGACCTCCAGGGTGCCACAATAAGTCTGTATTGTTTTAAGCCACTAAGTTTGTGGTAACTTGTGACAGCAGCAATAAGAAACTAATGTAGGATATAAGATTTGAAATGATGCAAATCCCAAAACATTTTTAAAAATTATCAAGACTCAAAGCCAGTGGACTAAGTGAACTGCAAACAAGTTCCATATGGCAGTAAATTCCACTTAGTTGGTTAAGAGAAAAACCTGCCACCCATTAAGGTTAGTTTTGAACAAATTTTGAATGGGACAGTATCTTTGGAACATACTCTTTGAATAAAACATAACATCCATGTACTTATTCATGTTTACTCATTTCTTCCAGCACCTCTGCCCCTTGAGGGCAGGGGTGGGGCTGGTTTTCTTCTTTTCTTCACCCAGTGACTGGTACATGGAGGGGCTCAATGAATATCTGACGGCTGAATGCTTGGTGCATGGACTGTGATGGGGAGGGCATGAAGGCGAAGTGCTCCTCGAGAAGGCCACCTAGCTTGGATGCCATGGAGAGCCACCAGGGCCTCAGGAGCATGGCTGAGCCTTGGGCTGCACCGAGGGCTGGCTGGGCACATGACGTGGCAGGGGTATGGGGGGCCCAGTTCTGGCCCAGCCCTGCCTTTAGCCAAATGCAGACCCCCAGGCAAATCACTCCTCCTCTCTGGGTCTCAGGGAGAATATTGCCTGTCCTAAGCATTCTCCTGGGCTTCCTGTGGTTCTAATGAGGGAAGCCATGGGAGATGGGTTGTACAAACTGCAACTTGGGTCTGGCTGCTATTTAGAAGACAGGGGAAGCCAATACAAATGCTTCCACAGGCCAGGCCAGAAAGGTCAGTGAGTGAAGTGGGTGAGAAGCATGGGGAGGATGGGGACAGCCAAGGGGCCAGCTCAGCTCCAGCACAAGAAGCCAAGCAGGAAGGAAGGTGGAGTGGTACCACCTTCTGATTGTGACTTTTCAAGACGAGTGAGGAACCTGGATTTGTGAGGGGATTTTCTCAAGTTTTAATTCAAAAAATTTTAAAACAGTGGGCCAAGCTGACACCACGGGTGTCAGTGCTTGCCCTCTGACCTGTGGCTTCTTGGGGTTTGTCTCAGGGGTAAGAAAGCATCTGGGTCCCTATGGGACTGACTCTGAGGGAGCTGTTTCCCTGTCTGGGCTAGCCTCGGCCATTGGACAGAGAAGCTGTCCAAGTTAGGGATTCTAGGTCACCATGACTCCCAGGGCAGTGTCCCGAGATGGCCCTGTGTGTGTGATGAGAACCCCTCGTGCTGGCAGAAGGCCATCAGCCCACAGAGCAGTGTTCCAGCCCTAAGCTCACTGACTCCAGCCCTGACACACGGGTATTGCTGGCCCTGCTTTTCAAGTGAGACCAAGGCACAGAAAGGCCGTGGGTCCTACCCAAGGTCACACAGCTAGTGAGTGGCCAGGCTGGGGCTCAGCTCCCTCACCCCCATCACACAGCTGGCGATGGAGTACGGGGTACCCACCCAGAAGTTGGTGGCAGCCCCCCACCCCATCCTCAGAACGGCCCCCAGCCCACGGGGGGGTGGGCAGACAGAGTCGACTCACCAGACTCCACTGACGCAGCGCGTGGACAGAGCCCTGGGCATGATCTCCGAGCCCTGCTGCATGAAGCCCCCCACGGGGAACCAGAGGCTGTTGCCCAGCGTGTACTGGTTCTCCAGGATGTGGGGGCGTGCCCGCAGGCATGGGTGCGGGTTATACCACTCGTAGGGGCTCAGCCTGTGGGGAGACACAGGGTGGGTGGAGCAGGTCTCATGAGGCAGGGAGGGAAAGAGGAGAAACGGAGGTGACAGAGCCGCCATGAGCAGAGGAGATGGGGGAGAGGCAGGAAAAGGAGGGGAAAAGACAGTGAGATGGAAACATATACACACACACAGAAGAGAGAGAAAGAAACAGAGAGAGAGGCAGAAAGACACACATACAGAGATAGACACACGGAGAGCAGGAGACAAAGAGTGAGGGCAAAGGGGGAGAGAGAGTGGGAAGGGCCAGGCCCAGAAAGAGGACCACAGAACAAAAGTCAGAGCCACCAGGGGAGACAGTGAGGGCCAGAAACAAAGCAAGAGAGAAAGGAGGGAGCAAGGAATCAGAGGCCCCCAAGTGGAGCCAAAGAAAATTGGGGCAGTAGAGAGAGGGCGCAGGTCAGTCACAGAGGCTCCCTGACCCATGGCCCCCTGCCCCTTCCTTCCTGGGCAGCCAGGCAGGGGACTCACCTGGCGGCCAGGAAGAGGACGCAACTGACAGCCAGGTAGGCGAGAAGCATGAAGAGCCACACGGCAGGGGAGAAGGGGTCCAGGAAGGAGAAGTAACCGGGTTTGCGGCCCTGCAGGGAGAGGGAGTGAGACCCGACCAGAGCCTGCCCTGCCAGGGACCCAGAAGTCCAGCAACAGCCCTTGGGAGCTCAGGAATCTGCCCCCGTCCTTTCCCAGGCCCTGCCCCCAGCCTGCAGATGCCAGGGGGCTGTACCATGTGAACTCGGTAGAGGATGCTGATCCCCAGGGTCATGAAGGGCTTGGAGAAGTCGATGACCTTCTCCCGCTCAGCTGTGATGGTGAACGCAGCCACAGCCAGGTCTGCCTTCTGCTAGAGGGGAAGCAGGGCAGAGACAGAGGGAGGGCCAGAGAAAGAGTCGGGCAGTTAGAGATGAACGCTTGGAGGCAGAGAGGATGAAAGGGGACAGCAGAAGGGGTAGGGAAAAGAGGACAGAAGGAGCCAGGGGACTGGACGCACTCCAGGCGTCTGCCTCGGGCCTGAAACCAGCCACCTCTCCACAGAGCTGCTGTGAAAGGCCCCCTTACCCCATCCCTCCTGCCCTCCTGTCAAGTTCACTGCCAAGGCCTGGTTCTGATGGAGACATGCCTTAGCTTTATAAAACCTCCTCCCGGAACCCCTAGGACCCCTGCCCACCCACCCCTCCCTCAGAGAGCCTGAATTTTGAGTTGGGAGGCCTGGACACTGGCCCCCTCCAGGGCATGCTCTAGGCCTTGGGTTCCTCTTCTGCCTAAATTAACAATCAGTAATGTTTATTAAGCACCTACTGTGTGCTGGGCTCCACTCCTACAGCACTTTATAAAGATTGTCTCTTGTACTCCTCCCAACAGCAATATGAGGGCTACTGCTATCCCCATTTTCAAGATGGGGAAACAGTCTCAGAGAAGTAAAGGCACTCACAGTCGAGGCAGGCATTGGGGACCATAAAGTGGGGACATGACCTCTACACTCCCCTACCCATGGCAGGCACTTCTGCCTCAAACGGCAAGTGCCCATCACATGACCCAGACATGTGACTGAAGGCACCTCCCCAGGACCTCGGGGCATTCCGTGGCAATGAGGGAGCCCTCTGAGGAGGGTGCTGGGGAAACTCCCCAAGTGGTCCCTGAGTGGGGGAGGGGTACCGGGTTCCAGGTCTGGAGGGTGAGGGTAGACAGAGAGGAGGGTTTGGCTCAGGCCTGGCTGGCACACCCAGAATCCCTTTCAGAATGTACTTCCTGCTCCAAAAGGGCCTCCTCAGTTGGCTCAGGTTCACGTGGATATGAGCCAGCCTTTATCTGTGGGCTAGACACGAGGCTGGGGAAAAAACTGGCACTTGGCATGCTTCTCCACGCCCCCGTCCCCCCAACACACACATGAGCACTGCAGAGTCACGTCAGCACCGCCATGGACAGGTGCACACTGTGGCCACACCTGACATGTGACAGGTGCACCCCACCCACGAGGGTACAGGCTGACGCATGTGCACCTACACATGCATGGACCGAGCCCTGGGGCATACACACATATTCACACACATATTCACACTCGCATGTACACAGACATGACAGAAGCGGGGCGAGGCGCCAGGAGGTACCCCAGCACTGGGGGTGGGGGTGCCCTGGCCTCCAGGCCCCATTCTGTCCTGAGTTCACCAGGTGACTCTGGGCAGGGCCTTTCACATCTCTGGACCTCGGGCAGTTTGCTTCTCTGTAAAATGGAGATGCTGGGCGATATCTCATACAGCTCTGGGGCCTGGGGTTGGGAGCCCACTGCCCGGATCCCCCTTCTGGGCACACTGACTCCAACCCCAGGCATCGACTAGGCCCCAGCATTAGGGGCTGTGGGTGGAGGGGACCCCCAAGTCTGAATTCAAGCAGAGACCACTACACCTTGGACTGAAATAAAAGAGCCAAGATCCTGGGAAAACTGGCCCAGGAGGACACACACACACCCTGACAGCACTGAGACTGAATTTGCATACAAGATAGTACAGGCCCAGACAGAACCCGGGGTGGGGGAAGAAAGGGCACAGACTCAGACATAACCTGGAGGGTAGTGAGGAGAAAGGGCACAAAGTCACGTCATGTCCCTGGCCAGTGTAGAGATAATCTGGGGCTGAACCTAGTCATTCTAGGGTCAGGGAGAGAGGGAACAAACCCACAAATGAACCCATGATCGGGGAGATGACATGGCACCTAGCACAGCCCTGGGTGGAGAGACAGCCCAGGCCCAAACCCTAATCCAGGGCCAGGCATTGATGACACAGGAGCCAAGCATAGCCCACGGTCAGGGAGACATGACACAGGCCCAGAAAATAACCAGAAGGTAGAAAGAGGTGGCAAGTTTGAAAGCAAGGCCCAAGGTTTAGGAGAGACCACAGAGGCCCCAAACAAACCCAAGGGACAGGGAGAGAGGCCCAGCCCTGAAAGATAACCAAGAGCAGAAAGAGATGGCACAAGTTAAACAACTAACCCCAGGGGAGGGCGAGACAGCACAGGTCCCGACATAACTTAGGAGCAGAGAGAGATGCCCAGAAGCCCCAGAACCTCATCGAGAGGCAGCAAGGTGGGGAGGGACCCAAAACATGGCTGGATTCTTGAGGATATCCTGGTGTTCAGTGGAAGGAATTTCACCCCCCTTTGTTATGCTCATGCCACTCTTATGATTAATATGTGTCTCCCTTCAGAATAATTATGGCTCACACAGAATTCTTATGGACTCTCATTAGCTTCTGTTCTGACAAGGCTTTGTCTGGTGGCCCAAGTCCCCATTTCAGAGAAGAGGGAACAATGGTCTTTCAAATGGGTTTGAGGGGGCCCCTGGTGGCCACAGACCCATGGGCCATGCTCTTAGGCGGGGGAAGTCAGACCTCACGTGCTCCCTAAAGCCTAGTGGGCTCCTCTATTCCTTTCCAAGCCCCCTCATGACTCCGGAGGCCATGCCTCGGGCCAAACACCTAGGCCAGGCCCTGCTTCTAAGACACTCCAGGAATCCTTCTGTTCCTCTCCACCTCCACCACGCAGGCCTCTCTCCTGACAACTATGTTTGCTTCCTCACTGGCCTCCCTGCCTCTGTTCTTCCCCTGCCACACAACCCCCAAATCCATCATTACATATAAGCCAAAAGAATATGACTTGGTCAAAACCTGTGAATGGCTTCCCACTGCACCTGAGACCTTGAGTGGCCAGAGCGGTCCACATGACCTGAGACCCACCCACCTTGTGGCCTCATCTCCTGCCCCCACTCTCCTTACCCATGTAAACCCAGCGATAATGGCCTTCTTTTCGTTCTTCAATATGGCAGGCTCATCCCAGGGCCTTTACACTTGCTGTCCCCTACTCTTCCCCATTATTTGAGGCTCAGATCATGCCTCACCTCCTTAGAGAAGCCCTCCCCAAACCAGCTCCAGGCCCTCTACCTCACCCCAGGGCCCTCTCATATACATGACTTTGTTTTATATCCTTCTCGGCATTGTTGGAGATTATCTTGCTTTTTCATTTGCTTATTTACCACTGTCTTTCCTACTAAACTACGAGCCCCTTATCCATCTGATCAGGGCTGCACCCATAGCCCATACACAGAGGCCCTGACAATAAGCCTGGATACAGAGGCATGGCTAAAGTACTCACCGCCTCCAACGGCTCCCTGCTGCCAAGACTTCTGACCAAGGCAAGCCTCTGTGGATGGCATCCCAGGCTGCCTTGACCTCCTGGTCTTTGTAGCCCATGGCTCCCCAGTACATCCCTGGGGTCACCTGGCACATGCCATGCCCTCTGCCTGAGATGCCCCCACTCTGCTCTGTAGAACTGGATCCCATCATCCCTCTAGGGCCCATGGGCTCTGCCCTCCTCTGGGCCACCTTCCCTGGATCCCCAACCCTGGCCATCCCTTCCTCTCAATACTTGGCTCAGTTTGGAAATGATCTGTTCTCAGCACAGGGCATGCTCGGAGCAGGATCTGTTGAATGTTGGGTCCTGTCCTCCCCTGCTGACAGCCCTCTCCTTCCCTGGTGCAGTGTCTCTCACAGGCCCAGATGTGACATTTCTGTGGCCCTTGCTTGGACAGCTGCCTTTTGAGGGCTTCACCCCAGGTACTGGTTCAGTCCCCAGAGCCACCGTAGGTGGAGGTACCATCCTTCTCACCATCTTCTTCATGAAGAAACTGAGGCACAGAGAAGATTAATACCTTGCTCTGGTTGACCCCAGGCTTCGAGCCCAGGCAGTCTAGCTCCAGGGTCTGTTTCTTAAGCATGTGCTCCCTGAGAAGCCTCCCTTGTCTGTGGCCCACCCCCGGAGTAGAAGGGCGTGTCTGAAGCCAGGACCAGGTGTGGGACTCATCCGTGGGCCCCCATGTTCTCCCAGCACGTGCCTGATGCACAGCAGGGCATTCAGGAAATGAGGGCTGTGCACCAGGAGGAACGAGTGCGGCCTTGAACCACTGAGTAACACGAGACAAATTCAGCCTCCACCCTCTGCTCCCAGCCTGCTTTGCATCCAGACTTCCCCATCATCATCGCAGGCTGCAAGGTGGGGGTCATCCTTGACAACCCTCCTATCTTGCTTTTCCTCACAGCATCCATCCCCAAGCCCTCCTGATTCTGGCCCCCCAGACATTTCCAGAATCATTTGCTTCTCTTGGCCTCCACTTGTCTGTCTTACAGCCCAGGATCAAAATGAAATGTAAATCTGGTCATACCACTCCCCTACTGATGCCCTGACAGGCTGCCAGGACTTCTTGTGCCCTTAAAAACTTCACTCCAAGCTCCTTACCTGGCCTCCAGGAGGCCCCACCCCTTCTGGCCCCCACTCACTGGCCTCCCTCACTGCTTGCCCCATCCTGTCCTCTGCCCCCACATTCCAGCCATACTGCCCTTTCCCTTTGTTCACGCACTCATTTACCAACTCAACAAATACTTGCCAAGCACCCACCACAGGCCAAGCACAGTTCTAGCTTGAAGGATACAGCAGTGAAGAACTTTCAGCGTCAGGAAGTGACAGGTGATATGCAAAATAAAGGACAGCAACTACATAGAATGATGGAAAACACGATTTTGCATATAACTCCCCCTGTGAGGCCTTATTTGAGCACAAGCATGTATGAAGCGCAAGGTGCAGAGAGCACCCTGAGGTGCCCTGGGAGATGAAGTACCAGGCTGAGGTCTCTGCAGGGGGCAGGGGCTGGCAGCGTCCAGGGTGGCTGGAACAGAATGAGCCAACAGGTGGAGCCAGAGGGGGTGCCAGGCTGCAGGAGGGAGAGGAGTCCTGCCTCTCCCTGCTTTCTACCCTCAGCCCCCCGCGCCAGGCTCTACACCCCCCAAAGCAGCTCCTGCCTGCAGCAGGACCCCAGTGGGTAGCTTCCCAACACTGCAGAGCCAGCCTCAGTGTCTCCTCTCAGGGACACTGGCTGGCGGGTGACCCTCCTCAGGGTCTGAGTTCCGGCTGCTCTGAGTTTCTCCATCATTCCAGCTCTTCCCTTTGTTCCTTCAAAACTAGGGATGTAGCCCCTTTCTGCCCTGTTAGTTCCAAGATAGCTCAGAAGAAGGGTGGGCAAAGCTCATACAAACCGGAGTTCCTGCTTTTGTAAAACGTTTTATCAGAACACAGCTGTGTCCATTTGCTTACAATTGTCCATGGCTGCTTCCCCATGGAAAGAGCTGAGTGGTTGTGACCACATGGCCACAAGGAAGAAAATATTTCCTGACCTGCCCTTTCAGGCAGGCTGATCCCTGCCCTGGAGTCCCCCTTTTATCCCTTTAGTCCCTAGAGAACTACTTTATGGCTGGTCAACATTCTCTCCATTCAAATTCCTGGGGTGGCCTGTCTCCCAGCAAGACCTTGAGTGACGAGAAATGACAACACCCAATTCCTGATGGGAGCTCAGGCCACATGGTCACTCACTGTGCCATAGGCAGGTGTTTGGTCTCTACCAAGCTCAGTAACCAGCCAGAAGCTTCTCAAAAGGAGAATAGCTATCTACAGGAGAGAGCAGGGGTTTGCTCCAAAACCCTAAAGGTCTGAGCTGAGTGACTGGCTGGTGCCTGCCCCAGACTCCACACAGAGGCCCTGCTTGCCAGCAACAGACATTTGGCCAGTCACTGCATCTGCTGGGCCAGAAGGCGCGAGGGGCAGGCTGGCTTGCCTGCTTGCTGCAAAGCCTTCTCGTGCTCTGGACTTCACCAAAAAGCCTTATGGGTGGCTTGGTAAATGAAGTAGCACACTCAGATGTGGGAGAAGTTGCCTCTAAAATCCAAAAAGCCCACCAGATGTCACCAACACCAAATAAACAGGACTCCCTCCTCTGCGTTTCTAAGTTTTAATAATTCCAACCTCTTCTCATTGTCCTCTCAGCCCCAGGGTGGTAACACTTCCTGCTATCTTTATGATAGCTGAGTTTTCATATTACCCTTTCAGTTAGCTGGTTAACAGCTTTACATTTAGTTAACAATTCTTGATATTAAATTCTCTCTGTTTAAACGACTGATATGATTCTCTTCGAGTATCTTATATTGTTTCTGTTTCCATACTGGCCCCTAACTGCCTGGTATCATTAGTTTAGGCTATCAACTAAAGTACTTGCCACTTTCTGCTCATCAGATCCAACCGGCATAACGTCAGTGGGTTAACCCAGCGTGACACCGTGTGGACTGTCAAGACGGTCAAGTTCTCTGTGGCCTGTTATGGCAGAAAACCAGAGAGTTGATATTGGAAGGTATGTACTCTTGATTTCTGGTGGCCCCTAGAAACAGGGGTAGAAAAAAAAACATTTGCCAGGTCAGCAGCTCACCCGGGTGCCAGGGGCTGTGTTGATTTGCTCCTGTGAAGAGCCTTCATGTGGGATGGCAGCTGCAATTGGAGTTACCACCTGATTATGTTGACAGTAATCCCTAGTCATTCTCCAGGCTCTATATGCCTTTTGCACAGGCCAAACAGGTGAGTTGAATGGAGATGGGGTCACTACCCCTTGCTTCCTTCAGCCTTTAATGGTGGCCCTGACCTCTGCAATTCCCCCAGAGGATGTAGAACTGCTTTTGAATTACTATCCTGGGAAATATGGGGAATTTTAGGGGCCTCCACTTGGCTCTTTCTACCATGATGGCCCTCACTTCACAGTCAGCAGGCCAACATGGAATAGTGCCAGCTGCTACATACGTCTACTCCAATCCTACAAAGAGGAACCAGGGGAACACAGGGGAGCTCTGTGGACCTACCAGGCCCATTCTGAGCTGGACTCAGGGCTCAGGCTCCCTCTATCAGCTGACCACACAACCCCCCACTGGGGACCCCCAAAGCAGGAAGGCAAAATCACAGGAGTTGCTTAAATATCTAAAAAGCCAATCAAATCACTCAATGCTGAGAAAGAGCTGTGTAGAAACTGGTGTGATCTTTCTGGAAAGCAATTCAAGTCTTAAAAAAGGCTTTCCTCTTTCAACCAGTCATTCTACTTAGAGAATCAATCCTAAGAAAACAAGCTGCAATGCAGGCAACCCTTTATATAAAGATGTTTGTTTACGGTTGTTTATAACAGCAAAAACAAGCAAAATTTTTTAAAAACCCTGGAAACAAAATTCAAAAAAAGGTTAAATAAATTTGGGACATCCACGTGGTAGATTAATATGCAGCCGTATAACAGTCTGTTTAGGTTAAAACAGTACGATGTTACTTTTGGCCTTTCAGATTGGCAAAGACTTCTTTTAAAGAATGATTAATACTCATTGTTGGCAAGAGTGTGGGGAACTTGACATTCTTGTGCACTTTTGGTGGAAATATAAATCAGTAGAACCTTTTGGAATGGCCATTTGGCAGTATATACTTAACAAGAAATTCTTACCCTTTGACCCAGCACTTCCACTTCTTGGAATTTACTCTTCAGAAATACTTTCACAAATCCACAGATGAGGTTTATGAGGCGGTCTATAGTAGCAAAAAAAACACAAAAAAACAAAAACCATACCCAAAACCCTGGAAACCACCCAAATATCCATCAACCGGGGATGAGTTAAATAATTTATGTATCAGCCACACAATGATATACATACGTCTCCACTTGCATTTCAACTAGGCAGCACAAACAAGCCACGTTCAGAGAGAACTCTTGCTTCCTAAGCTATTACTCCCACATCCTCCCCATGGTAGAAACTGGCCTCACCATCCATCCAGCTGCTCAGGCCAAATCCTACAGTCATCTTGCATCCCTCTTCCCCCTCCTCCTCTCCTGATCCAATGACTCGCCTGACACAGCTACCACTCAAGCTCCAGCCACCACCTTCTCTCACCCACACCCTCCAGCAGCCTCCTAAATGGGCCATCCTGTTATCTCCCCACAGTGGTTTCTCAGGAGAGCAGCCAGAGTAATCATTTTAACGTGATTTTAAAATGAGACCAAAGCACATTCCCCTGCTTAAACCCTTGCGATGGCTTCACAAGACACAATGAAGATAAAACCCAAAACTCCTTCCCAGTGTCCGCAATGCCCTATGTGACCCAGGCCGGCTCTTCAACCCTCCTGCCTCCCATCGCTTCCCATGCTGCCCTTGCTCATGCCCCTCCAGTCACACTGGCTACCTTGCTGTTGCTTGAGCACAGCAAGCTCTGGTCCAGCCTCAGGCTCTATGCTTGCAGGCCCTCTACCTGGAAAACACTCTGCCTCCCATCCATCTGTTCATCCAGCAAGTGTTCACTGAGCACCTCTGTGGGTCGGAACAGTTCTAGGCACTGGGCATGTGGCATTGTAAGAACATATTTGCTGGGGGCGGATGCAGCTCAAATGGTTGGGTGTCCATCTCCCATATGGAGGGACCTGGGTTCGATCCCTGGGACCTCCCGGTAAAATAAAAACAAACAAACAAACAGAAAAAGAGCATATTTGCTGTCAGTTCCCCCCACTAAAATGTCAGCTCCTCGGGAATAGGGAGCATGTCTGTTTTGTTCACTGCTCTCTCCTTAGTACCCAGAACAGAGCTAGCACACAGTAGGTGCTCACCAAATGCTGACTGAATCAACGAATGACCCAATGTAGCTGTTTAAAAAAATGAGATAAAAATAAAAGGAGTAAAATAAAAAAAAATAAAATAAAAATAAAAGGAATAAAATTTTTAAAAATTAAAAAATAAAAATAAAAAAATGAGGCAGAATTCTATGTACTAAGAGGGAAAAAGCACCAAGATACAGGTGGAACAAGCAAACTGCACAATAATAGGTATAACAGGATACCATTTTTGCAAAAATAAAGTAAAAAATGTTAAATGTACATATATATTAACTGACAGGAAAGGAGTTGGGGGAATTGGCCCATACGCATGCCAGCGGTTCTCTCTGATGAGTAAGCTTGTGGGGAAGTTTCTGTCTACTGCACCGTTGGACTCTGGGTCATTTGGTGTTAAATATGCAATCAGAGAAAATAAAGGGATTATTTTTAAATGCTCATGAAAAATATCAATGGCACGCAGAAATGTGAGCATTTTTCTAGGTACACATTAATATACACACTGTTTTTGTACAAAATGGGATTACACTTAATATACATACTGTTTTATAACCAGCAATACAATATAATGTCAGTTTTTTTTTTTTTTTTTAAAGATTTTATTTATTCATTTATCCCTCCCCTTGCTGCTCGTGCTCGCTGGGTCAGCCAACCACGCCGTGCGGGCGGGCCCGCCCTCACCAGGAGGCCCCGGGAACCGAACCCGGGGCCTCCCATATGGCAAACGGGAGCCCCACTGATTGAGCCACAGCTGCCTCCCCTATAATGTCAGTTTTTAAATATCAGGATTCAAAACTCTATATACAAGATAACAAACTTTGTCATATGTTTTACCATAATAAGATAAAAAAATCTCTCCGTACAAAATGAGGTGAATTTTTTTTAAAGCATAAAAGAGATAACCTGCAGTGATATTCCCTTTCTTCTCTGTACCTGTGTCTCTCCTAATGAGTAAAAATGTGAGCACTTCTAGAATTGGAAAATAATGCATGCCACTTTTGAATCCCAATCTAGGCAAGCCTAGCAGAGAGAGTTGGATTGGGGCTGCAACCAAGACGGTCGTGATCAGCCACTGTGTTCTCAGCTGTGTGAGTGTGTATACAGTGCAGCTTTCAATCAGATGGGGAGTAGCAGGGGAGGCACTTCCACAGAACCCTCACCAGAGCCAACCATCCGTTCAACACCGACTTATTGGGCACCCACTATGTGCTGGGACCCAGGTTGGGGATGTAGCACTAAGGAGACAGGGTTCCCGCCCTGAGGGCAAGGACTCCCCAGGAAGTGTGGGCACTGCCTCGGTCACGGTGGTATCCATGTCCTTGGCGCACTGTACTCATCTCATCTGTCCCTCCAAGCTAGGGGTCATCACTCCCCATTTTAGGGGACAGTGACACTCAGGAGTCAGCCACCTGTCTCGCAAGGTGCACAACTAGCAAGGAGCAAGCCCACATTTGAACCCAGGGCCACACAACTACAAAGCTTGTGGTCACACCCCGTGCCACCTCACCCAAGATGCTTGGGATGGCCACCAGCAGTGACCACCAGGCAGTGCTCCAGGGCTCTTTATGAATGCTCTCCCATTTCATCCCCACCAAAACTCTGTGAGGGAGGCAATACCATCCCATTCTAAGAGGGAAAACTGAGGTTCGGACAGAGGGAGTCACTTGCCAAGAATCACATGGGAACACGAGGGAGCTGAGCTGGCCCTGTCTGACTCCTCACTGGGGTGCCACTGAAGAGGACAATGTGGTGGCCTCCCAGACCTCCTTCAGGACCAGGCACTCACTGCCCCAGCTGCCAAGGGTGTTGGCAGTTGGTGGCTCTCAGCTCTATTGGTGGAAGAGAACCCCCTCCCTGAGGGCAGCCCAGGTCGCATGCTGGATTCCTTAGGGGGATGGCCTTTGACAGCCCTCCCAGCTCCAGAGCTCCCCGGGGACAGCCCGGTTACCTCCTCCCCCTGCCTAGCCCTGCTGCTCACTCCTCCACAGGTACTTTCCAAGGGCACCCCCAACACACCTCCTACCTGCAAAGTTCTGCTTCCTGTTTCCTGGGAACCCGACCCTAGGTAACAGGCCAGAGAGTGTGGACTTTATCCTGAGGACCCTGGGGGCCATGCTAAAGCATGTGACAGGTCAGACATGCATTTCAGAAAGACCCTACTGGAGGACAAACGAGCAGGGAAAGACTGGAGGCCAGAAGACCCATGAGAAGGCTGGTAAGAGTGTGTGGGGCCTGAACTGACACCCTGCTGGGATGGCGGAGAAGAGGAAACCAATTCCAGCAGTGGCCACTGGGTGGAATAAAGGGCCCATGACAGATACTGGCCCGGCAAGGTCTGCGCCTGGCCCAGGGGTGCTGGTGCCTGAGCTGGCTTCAGTCACTCACCAGCTCTAGGGCTGTTGGGGTGCTGCCCTGGCTCTGCCCCTTACAGGTGGTGTGAACTGGACCTGGCACCTGGGAGCCCACTCTGTCGATCTGAGCACATGGGACTGATACAGCCCCCCAGGAGTGGCCAGTAGGAGTCAAGGAGTTAACATAAGTTCATGAAGCTTGGACAAGGGCCTGGTGTAAGCGAGTGCTCGAGAGACACTAGCGAGGTTAACATGTCTGCTCCTGGTTGCCCAAGTAAGCCACGTACCGTCTGGAGAGGGTACGTGCCCTGGGTTGGATGTGCCTGGCTGCAGCCCTGCATGTGGGGGGGTCAGGCCCTTCATCGCTGAGCCCCAGAGCTCACACCCAGAGGAGGGGCGCTGAAGGACTGTGAGAAGCATGAACAGAAATTAAATACCGCTTGGAAAGTTCCTGGCACCTGGTGTGAATTCAACAAATGGTCATCGCTGCTGCTGCTGCGAAGATGGGCTGTGTATCTCTGAGAACACGGGCTTACTTGGAATCCCACTCACTGAGCTGAGCCCCACGCCTCAGGCATGCCTCCAGCCTGCTCCTCCTCCAGTGTTGTCACTGTAAATGTCACTGCCAGCACCCAGCTGCCCAAGCCAGAAATGGTGAGGCACACTTGCGTCCTCTCTCCTGCATCCCCACCCCCAGTCACCAGACTTGGTACACTCCAGCCCCTCCCCTGGTCTCCAGCTCTGCTGCCCCCCAGCCTGCAGCCTGCCATGGCCTCTTACCTCCCTGTGGGCCACCCTGCCACCACGGCTACCCCTGGTCAATTCTTGTGCCTCACTTTAGCCAGCATCCCCACAACCTCCTTCTGAGGCCCAGGCTCTTTAAACTGGCTCGGAACAGCAAGGGCCATGTCTGGCTTGATCACCACTGTGTCCCCAGGGCTTAGCCCAGGGCCTCAGACACAGTAGGTGCTCAGTAAATACTGGATGGACAGAAAATGGATAAACGCATGAAAGTATGTATGTGCTGGCTGGCCAAGCCAATGGAAAGAATATCAGTAACGATCATAATATGAGAAGCAGGGCACATGCATATGGCACTCATGACATGCCAGGCCCGGTCCAAGCCCATCCCAGGGATTAGCTTACTGCACGCTCTGCCAGGGGCTGTTATGTCCCCAGTGCTACAGCTGAAGAAACCGAGTTAGAGGGAGGGTTGGTCATGTGCCCAGGTCACATAGCTAGTTCACAACAGAGCCAAGATTCCAATAGAAACCATACAGGACTCTAGCCCAGTGACCAACCCCAAAAGCCCCCAGCTGAGGGGCTGTCTTTTCCATGGCCCCCGGCCACCCTATGGGGGAGCCCCAAGTCATGGCAGGGTCAGGACTCTTGTCCAAGGCCACATAGCTGTGAGGATTGTTCTAGACTGTCTATCTCTGTTCATAAATCAACTGGCTTCCCGTTTTGGGTGACTTTGATTAGGGAGCTAGTCCCCTAGAGCTTGCTCATTTCTGGGGGCCCTGGAAGAAAGTTTCTGAGCCTCCATGATTGAGAACCAGGCTGTGAAAACCAAGGTCATGGGGAATCCTGCCATCTGGGTGGGTGTCGGCGCCAGCTCTGGGACTCCTCCCTCCCATCCCATCAGGAGCCTCTTCTTGCCATAGGTCCTTAAATTCACCCCAGGGCAGAAACTTTCAAGGCAGCCAGCAGCTTTCTGGGGCAGTGCCTCAGGGCCTGCCTGTGGAGTGAGGTGGGGGAGACCAAGCAGCCAGGGCTCCAGGGTTCCAGCCCCTGCCTCCACCACAGCAGTTCTGCTTTTGCCCAGGGCTCTGAGGGAGATTTCAATTGGGAAAGAAAAAAAAAAAAAGGTTCTTCCTTTAAAAAATTTTTTGAAAATCAGTGCCCTGAGGGATAAATGTCCTTGCCAAGCAAAGGGACCTCCTTGTGTCTACCTGGTGATGTTCAGGGCCTTGGGTACAGTGGGCTCTGGGAAGGGAGAGACAAGAGAGTGAGGCTGTCCCATGTGCCTGGCCAAGTCCAACCTCAAGGCTGCCTGTTCTGTGTGTGGCCTACCCTGGGGTCCTTATGTCTCCTGTGGCACTGTCCTGCTTCTGGGTGTTTGCCCACGTGGTTTTTCCTGCCTGGAATCATAGAAAGAACTGTCTTTCAGATTCCCACACTGTGACAACCAACATGCTACTTGCCCCGTTTTCTGTAACCCTCGCTATGGACCTGTAAGGTATTATTCCCATCTTCTGGAGGGTAAAACTGAGGTTCAGAGAAAATAAATAACTCACCTAAAGGCTCAAACCCTCTGCCACCCACCACTGCACCCTCAACCCCCCTCCCATGCCCCTGCCTCTCATCCCTCCTCGTTATCCAAATCCTGTCCACACTTGGGACACTGCTGGCTTGGCCAGTGCACCCCACTCTCTCTTACCCTCCCAAGCCTTTATAAATGCTGGTCCCCTGCTTGGAATGCATCCCCCTCCTCCCATGCGTCCTTCTCCTACTGACACCTTCCCACCCTCTGGGAAGCAGCTTGGGAGTACCCTCTTCTGGGAAGCCCTCCCAGAATGCCCCAGCTGGGCCAGGAGCTTCCTCTGGGCCTCTGCTCTGAGTTTTCCCCATCATCATTCAGCTCACTTAGCGTTGTGATGCTTTTCTGCACCCTAAGGAAACTCTAAGCTCTCAGAGGAGGGTCCAGGTCAGCTGGACAGCACAGTGCAAGGTATACAGTAGGTGCTCAACAAACCCCTTCTGGATGACTGAATGTGTGGGTGCCAAAAGGCCGTCCCCAACAGGTGCTGAGTGGAGAACACAAATGAAGCACAGTTCCAGGTCTCCCAGCTCTTGCCCTGCCCTTGACCACCTCTGCCCCGGGCCCAATTTCCACTCCAGTGCATTCAGTGCCTGGCACTGGGCCAAGGAGGCATGAGGAGCCCTTGAGGACCCACTCCTCTCTGCCATGTGCCAGGGTGATTCTGAGGCTGGACTGGCTGCCCAGGTGCCTGCCCTCCCTCATCCAGCCAGTGGGCAACCCTTTCCCTAGTCCTGGCCCAGCCGTACCCGGTTGATGAGCTCGCCAACCATGCCTGTCCAGGATCCATTGGGTTCGGGCGCCCCGTACAGCCCGTCCTCCACCAACCGCAGGCGGTAGCGGAAGCGCAGCAGCTCTGCCAGCTCCCGCAGCATGTCCACGCAGAAGCCCTCAAAGCGTTCGTTCCCAGACAGGGCCTGGAAGTTGGGTCGGCGCATGACATACGGGTTCTCCTGGGGGGAGGAGGGGAGGAAACAGGGGTCAAGAGGCTGAGCAACTGTGGCTCCTGGACTGAGCAGTTGACCAGGCGTCTGCTTGCAGAGTGGGTCTGGTGGATTCATTACACACTGCTCAATTACAAATGCCGAGTTGGGAACAGAACTGAGAGCCAGGGAAATATGCAGTTCCTACCAGCCACTAACAGATCCTAGGGTGCTGTTGTAATCTTCACCAGCCAACCTGATGGTCATCAGTCTCAAGCTCAAATGCCTACCAGGGAGGCGGATAATTTAAGAGAATATAAGTCTAGATGGAGATTGAGCCAAATTGGAACAGGAGCTTTTAAAATTTTTTGACTATGACCCACAGTAAGAAATACATTTTATTTTGCAACCCACGTCTCCCCTCCACACACACATATATGCATGCATGCATAGGCACACGCACCTAGAATTAGTTCCACAGAACAGTATATGTCCTTAGTGATTATGGGCAACACTCTGATAGTTTCTGTTCTGCTCTGCTTCATTTTTCACGTGGCCAGTCACAATCTACCAAACTGACTTTATGACCCACCAAGGGGTGAAGATCTGTTACTTGACAACAGTGAGGATGATGCCTACCCCTAAGACTTAGCTCCAGGTGAAGGCCACGATGGGGGAGTGGGCCTTGGATGCCAGATGGTCCAATTTTAAGAGAATTTGGAAATCTAGATTGTTTTGTAAAATGTCCCCATTATAAAGATTAGCAACTAAGACAAATTCCAATAACAATTTTTTTAAAAATGCTTTGGAGACTAAACAAACACACCTGTTTGCCATCTCTGGTCTGGGGCTGGTTTGCCCTGTTGATGCTTCTTTCAGAGCAGTCTAAGCAAATTTCACTGACTCCACCCTGCCAAGTGAGGGCAGAAGCAGAGAAAGCAGTTCAAAGCGCTACTAAGAGGCATATGAAGATGAGGGTAATATAAAGAAAACTTAACTTGATATACTCATCCAAATGGTTGTTTGTACAGTGTCACTTGGGATTTACGAACAAAAGAACTTAGGAAACAGTCTTTCAGAAGCTGGGAGAGAAGAGCTTTGGCAAGGATAACAATAGCTATTGTGCACTGAGCACCTGCTGAGTGCCAGGCCCTGCCTGGGGTTTGCTCTCTTAATTACATCACCTTCATCCTCACCATGGCCTTACTTGGGAGATATTATTAGACGTATTTGGCAGATAGGGAAACTGAGGCCTCTGTGACTTCTCATTCATTCAACACATAATTTATTGAGCTCTGTGGTTAACTGGGCTATAGTATCTTACAGCTTCTCCCACTGAGAGGTGGAGTTGGTTTCCCTACCTCTTGGATCTGAGCTGGTTTTGGGATTTGCTTTGTCCTAGAATGTGGCAAAAGAGAAACCATGTGAATTACAGCACCTAAGCCACAGGAGCAAATCCTGCTCTTGCCCACTTGGAACTCTACGGAGAGAACACATGTAAGGAGGCCCGGCTAGCCTGCTAGAGGATGAGCAAACCAAGATGCCCAGGCCAAGGGCCGGCACTGATGCCCATCTTGGACCCTCCAGCCACCCGCTGAATGCAGCCACATGAGTAAGCCCAGGAGAGACCAGCAGAACTGCTTGGCCAATCCAGAGACTTGTGAGAAATAACGAATCGTTATTCTTTGCAGCCACTAGGTTTTTGGGTGGATTTTACAAAGCAATAGCTATAGAATGTCCTACTAGGAGACCAGGACCTGAGTCCCACAGCTGAGGGACAATGGGTTGGGGAAAAGGCAGTGCTTCTCTCTTTCTCTCTCTCTCTCGCTGCCTTTCCAAATCCAAAATTGTGGAACTGGGAGCAGGAATGTGAGATGATACTAATAATAGCGGCAGCAGCTAGTGTTTCTTGTGGGCTTGCTGTGTGACAGCTCTTCTGTCAGCGTGGGAGGCCGGTATTATTACCTCTGTTTTCAAGACAAGGACACTGAAGTCCGGAGAAGTAGTAAGAGACTGAGATAGCCAAGTCTGTCTGACTCCAAAACTCTACTCTTAAGCCCAGTGCTAGGCTGAGATCAAGTGGACAGATCAGAAATTGGACACAAGGGAGGCCAGGAACAGAGCCGGGGATCCAGGTCAGGTATCAAACCTGGAGAAGCAGAAATCAAGACTCCTTGAGATGAGCACCCAGTGTTGGAGCTGGAAGGCTCTCATCAGCCCTCTTGATTTTCAGAGGAGGGAATCAAGCCTCAGCAAGACCAAGTGCCTTATCCAAGGCCACTAAGCTGAAACAGGGCAGTGAGAAGGGGACAGGGCAGAGCTGGGATTCAAAACCCGGGCACTCCAAAGTCCTTGTTCTTTCTACCACGCCAAGCTGTTCCCCAAATTCAAGATGGAGGAGCTTGGGTTCAAGGCCCAGAATTGGGGCCTGAGCTGATGGGGCTAGAAAGAGACTGAGGCCTGTGAACAGAACTTGAGATCAGAAAACAATGATCCAGGACTCGATGAGAGCCAAAGATGGTCAGAACTGAAGGGTCCTTAGAGAACATTTAATCCAGGGCTTCCAGATTTCTTCTAAGAGAACCTTATATGGAAGCCCAGCACAGCAGACAGACAGAGGCATGCTGCTAAGTCTAATTCTAAGGATTCATCCTATGATGGCTGTGTACCTACAGACAAAAATGCAGGCCCAAGAGAATCACTGCAGCATGGCTTACAGCAGGAACAAAGACTGGAAACAACCTAATTTGGAATAAGTTATAAAGACTGTCAATATCATAAAAGAACCTTAAGCAACTACTAAAATAACAAGGTCTATAAGATACATTAAGAACAAAAAAAAAGTACTGAACAACTTGTACTACTTACTATGCTTTGTGAAAGAAAAGAGTGGGGTCGTGCTTATACACGCATAGACACTTCAGGAAGGGTGATGACTTCTAGGAAAAGAAAGTGGGGGACCGGGAAGGAAGGAGACTGGTTTTTCACTCCTTATGCCCTCTGCACTCCTTTAAGTAGGTTTATATTAACTTCTGTCCCTCTACCAATGTAATGGATGAACAAAACATTGAAGTATATTAAAATCTACATGGACAAAGGGTCAAGAAGAACCAAAGCAATCCTAAAAAACAACAAGACCGGAGGACTGATTCCACTGGATCAGCACAGCTAACTTAAAACTACGGTATTTAAGACACTGTAGGGGACGGATGTGGCTTGTGTGGTTGGGCGTCCATCTCACATATGGAGGAACCCGGGTTCCATCCCTGGGGCCTCCCAATAAAAATTTAAAAAAAAGAAAAATACAGAAGGTGCATGGGCCGTGAGGTCCCATGCATGGGTGCGCTGTCAGGCCCCGCAAGTGGATGAGATCCCCAGGCCCCATGAGCAGGCGCGCCACCAGGCCCTGTGCACAGATGAGCCGCCAGGCCCGCTGAGCCACGCAGTAAGATGATGATGTAACAGGAGAGTGACACAAGGGAGAGCCAAGACCAGATGTGCCAAAAAAGCAGGAACTAAGGTGACGCAGGCAGTAGGATGCCTCTCTCCCACATTGGAGTTTCCAAGGATTGAATCCCAGTGAAGACAGGAGGAAAGGATAAGATAGGGCTAGGTGGAGCTGCAACTCCTACCCTACAGCTAAATGGACTCATCCAAGTCACCTGGTGAGGAGACAACGATGGGCAATGGCCATCCCAGGGAATGGAGAGGGCTTCCATCTGCAGGCAGGATCATCCCACCCACCATATCCATGGGATATAAGCCCTCTCTCACTTGGAGTTGGAGTGGACATCACCATCCCAGTCCCCTCTGGATTGGGGGAAGAACTATGGACTAGAGTGGACTTGATGGTATTCTCTTGTTCACATATGGTGATTCTAGCAATGCAAGAAATTATAACAAGAGGTGGAGCCAGTGGCCACTTGACACTTTTGGGGTAGGGAGGGGATGAGCAGTTGAAATACAGGGGCTTCTTTGGGAGTTGGAGGTTATCCTGAGTACTGTTGTGGCAACGGATGTAGGCCATTTTAAATCAGCACACACCACTCAGAACTGAGTGGGAGAGAGTGTGGTCTACAGTGTAAACTGTGGTCTATGGTTGGTGGCAAGGCTCCAGGATGTGTAAGTTCATTGAGGGTGGTGGGCCACACTATGGGAGATGTTTGTGTGGGATGTGGTGGGAGGTGTGGGAGGTGGGGAACATGGGAATCCCAGTGGGTTCCGTGTAATATTTTGGGTAATCTAAGCACCTCTTAAAATATATGTGTATATATATATATAAATAACATTTTTGTAAGCAAATACACATATATGCATATATATTTATATATCATTTTGCAAATGTTTGTATGTATTGTGAGAATTTTGATTTTTACCCATAATAAAAAAAAAAAAAAAAAAAAAAAGGGTAGGAAACAGACACAGAGAATTGCCCAGCGAATGGACACAAAAACAGCAAAAATGAGGGGATGGGAGTTAAAAATGAATAAAAGTGGTAAATAAATAAATCTTTAAATTAAAAAAAAAGTGGGGGGGGAGACACTGTGGTAAAGCAAGGACAGACAAAGAGGCAACAGAATGGAGAGGCCAGCAACCCCCACATATATAGGTACTTGATTTATGACAAAGGTGAGACTGCACTGAACAAGGAAAAGAACAGTTGTTTAAATAAATGGTGCCATTCAATTAAATATCCATATGGAAAAAATGTATTCTGACCCCTACCATACATAATACTTAAAAACTAATTCCAAGTGGATTGCAGGTCTAGATGTAAAAGGCAAAATAATCAAGTTTTTCAAGAACAAATAGGAGAAACTCTTCATGACCCTCAGGGTAGGCAAAGAATTCTTAAATTCTAAAAGCATTAACCATAAAGGAAAAATAACTAATAAAGTGGACATTTGTAAAATTAAAAAATCAAATCTTCTCATCAAAATATACCATTGAGAGTGAAAAGGCAAGCAATAAAGTGGGAGAAGATATTTGTAATGCTTACATCTGACAAAGGATTGCATCCAAATATATAAATAACTTAAACAAGTCAACAAAAAGACCATATATCCCAATTTTTAAAAACAGAAGATTTCACTTCACCAGGAACTTCCCAGAAGAGGATTTCCAAGTAGCCAATAAACACAGAAAAGTGGTCAACTTCCCTACGGATTAAGGAAACGCAAGTGAAAACCATGATGTGGGAGGTACTCTCACTCACTCAGCAGAAGGGCTGAAAGAAAAAGAAGAGTCAATACTAAATGCTAGTGAAGACATGCAACAACTGGAATTCTTACTCGGCCACTGCTGGGGGGAGCATAAATTGGTATGACCACTTTGGAAAATGCTTTGATGGTATCTATGAAAGCCAAAGAGATACCTGCCTTCTGATTCAGCCATTCCCCTCCCAGGTCTACACCGAAAGGCAAGCCTGTGTGTGCTCACCGAAAGACAGGTTGCCTATAACGAATATGCATAGGAAAAAAAACAGAAACAACTCACATGCCCATCTACTTTTGGTGAGTAAGTAAACGGTGGTCACAGAACTTATAGCAATAAGCATAAACTACTTGCAACAACATGGATGAATCTCATACATACAATGCTGAGTGGAAGAAGCCAGGCACAGAGAGAACGCACAGTATGATGCCTTTTATGTGAAGTTCAAAGGCAGACAAAGCTACTCATGGTGATAGAGGTTGGGATGGTGGTCACTCTTAGGGGGTTAGTGACTGGAAGAGGCACAAGAAGGCTCTGAGGAAGGTAGGGGGGGATCGTTACACAGGTGAGTTCATTTCATGAAAATTCGATGAGCAGTATACTTCTGATGCATGTTTCTGTGTGCATGTTACACTTCAATAAAAATATATTGAAACTAAAAACAATGATTAAAGGAGGCCTCTGCTCCTGCTGCTCTGCTACCTGGGATGTCCTGGCCCTTCTTCTCTGTGTACCCAACACCTATGCAACTTTTAAACTCCCATCTACTACCATCTCCTCTGTGACATCATTCTCAAGCCTCCTAAAGCTGAGTTAGTCCCTCCAGTCTTTGGGGGTCCCGCAGTCTTCCTTACCCTGTGCTGGAACGATAATGTCCAGGTCTGTCTCCTCCTTCAGACTGGGATCCCCCTCCCCCAACACCACTCAGGAGCAGGAAAACCATGAGACCACCTGTGTCTCACTTTTGTGTAAGGCGTGGCATGGAGCAGCTGCAGTAGATATTTGTTGATTGCACGAATGAATGGCTCCATCAATAGAGGAATGAATGTCAGAGAGAGAACATTGGCTCTTGGGTCTTGGGGAGACGGGTAGAGAAGTGTGAGAAAGAGACTCAAAGCCCCCCATGGTCATGGCTCCCTTCTCCTGACATCCCTACCCTGACTTCTGCCCCTGGTCTCCCACCAAGGACCCCATCTCTTCCACCCCCAGAAGGCCTCTGGGACTGACCACAGCCATATGCAGAGGCACAGACTTCTCCCCATGCAGCCCAGCCCAGCCCTCAGGACCCCAAGGTGAGGCTGTTACAGTGGTCTGGTTTCCTGTCTGCAGGTTTCTGTCCCTCCGCAGCAGGATCACTGGCCCTTCTCCAGAGGGACACGAGGTTCAGTGCAGATCAGGAGTTCCCTAGGGACCAAGGAAACAGCTCTGCGACTCACTGCTTTAGGGGTCACTAACACCTCTAGGGAACCCTGTCCGAACTCGGCAACCCCAGGCATTAGCTCACAGTTACTGAAGGGGTCCTGCTGACAATGGTGCCAGTGGGTCACAGGCTTGGGGAAACTCATGAAGAACGTGACTGCCTGGCGTGACCGGACTCCAAGCTCAGCTTTTCAGAGAGCCTCCTGCTCTCCAGTCTTTGCACATCACCCCACCCTGACCTCCTCCAGGGCTGGTGGCCTGAGGACCTGGCGGGAAGCGGCAGGGTGCATTGAGGAGGACAGAGGCTCTGGAGCCTGGCCATCAGCTCCATCAGGGACTTGCTGTATCACCTGTTCCCTTACCCTCAAAAGCAGGAAAGTACCACCTGCCTCATGGGGTAGCTGTGAGGTTTGAAGAGTGATACCCATAAAGAGCCTAGCACAGTGCCTGGTGCCAAACAGGGGCTCCACAAATGTTTGTGGGTGTACAAAGGGCCCCTCTGTCTCTGGTTTTTCTAAAACCTGTCCTCTCCCAGGGCCTCAGCTTCTCTATTACTAAAATATGGTAGTGGCAGCACCAGGAGCCACAGGTCAAAGCCCGTGGCCAGTGATGGAGTTTCAGAACACAGGGGTAAAGACTTGGCCTTTGGAGCCTTAGAGACACAGCTTCCAGTCTTGGCTTTGTGACCCTGGGCAAATTGCAGCCTCTCTTGGAAACTCAGTTTCTGCATCTTCAAAATGGTTCTTCTTCAAAATGGTTCTTGAAGAAGTTGGCACATGGCAACACATTCAGTTGGCAAATGTGACCGACAAGGGTTTCACGTATGCCTGACACTGTCAGAAGCTCCATCTGTGTTTCCCATGCCCATTGTCACAGCCATCTCCACCATCTGACCACACGTTCACCGAGGTGGGACCCTCCGGTGACACAGTGTCTGGGCTTGTTTCTGGGTCTGAGAGCAGAGCTTGTGCTCCCACCTGCATGGGTAGCGGTTAGAAGGGAGATGCCGGGACCACACCTGGGTTGTCAGGTGCAGGCATCACGTCCCTCTGCTGGTCTGTGGGCTCACACCAGCCACAGCATCCTCCACCTCACAGTGAGAGTAAGGACTGGGCTCAGGACACCATTTGGGAAAGGCCCAGCACCTGGGCCCCTCTGCCATCCCTCAGCTCCTGCTCTAGGGCCACTCACCAGAATGGTTGTAACCACCAGGGTCTTGTTGGCCAACGTCTGTGACAGGTTGATATCCAGGGTGGTGGCGTTCATGGCCAGGGTCCGGTTCGAGTACCACACCCCGATCTGGGGCAGAGAGGGCACGGTCAGTGCGGGCGCTGTGCCGCCTGTGACACAGCAGCCCCGGGCCTGGCCCACCCCACCCGCCAGGGCTCTACAGTGGCCTGGGCCTGCTTACCTCGCGATGGCCCTGCCGGGACTTTTCCAGGATGCGCAAGGTGTAGTTGGTTCTCTGCCCTTTGCTGTTGAACTCGACCCGCCCAGTCAGCCCATCATACTCTACCTAGCGGGGTGGGAGGTAGGGCAGAGGGAGGGGTGGGAAAGGCCCAGAGGGGAAGAGACACCCACAGAGAGAGGCGAGGAGCCCAAGGTGGAGGAACAAGAGAGAGGGAGAGGGACCACGAAGAACCACAGGCAAGGAACAAGACAACACGCAAGGGTATGAGGGGGTGGGAACAAAGCCACAGAGAAAGACCCACACCCAGATGGCCAGGAACCCAGAAGGTAGAGGAAGGCCAGGAAAGGGACAAGATGGAAAGAATGAGACAGAGGCCCAGAGAGTGCCGGGAGGCAGTGAGCAGGGTTGGGTGGGGGGTGGGAAAGAGAGGGGCCAGAGGAGGAGGAACGAGAGAGTAAGTGCCCCGGTCCTGAGGGTGCCACCGCCCTGCCCTCCCTGGCCCTCCCCACTTCTAGCTCACCATGCGCAGGTAGTTCATGAGGCTGGTCCCGTGGGGCCAAATGTTGGCTGAGGTACAGGCCAGCGGCTTGACGCCTATCTCCTGGCTGCGGTTCAGCTCACGGACGGCGCTCACCACCACGTGCACGGCGTCAAACATCAGGGCGGCAGACAGCTAGGGGTGGGCACAGAGGTGGGGGCAAGACAGGAAAGAGAAGGCTTAGCTAGGGAGCCCCAGAGACTCTCGTGGTGTTCCGCCCAGACCCTCAGACTGCTCTCTCTCGAGTGGTGGGGAAACTAGGTGGGTCAGGAGCGAGGAAGGGGGTGTCTGGGTGGGGTGATGGGGGGTCAGTAGGGTGCAAGGTGTGCACGTTGCTCCACACCTTTACAGGAGGAGCTCTCCTGGGTGGTGCATGGCCTTGCATCTCCGTTCGGGGAAGGGCCTGAGAGGGTCCGCCTGAGTGATCAGCTGTGTCACCCACATGTGGGGTGTGCGTGGGCCCGAGAACTGCACCTGTGAGGCCAATGCAGGCAGGATGATGGTGGCCACAGCCTGGGAGTGTGTCTGAGGGTTTAAGCAAAGTGGGCAAGAGTATGTCCATTTGTGTCCATGCGTGGTAGGGGTGACCTCCATGGAGAAGGGAGAGCAGGATGGGCCTGACTCTCACTGATTCTGTGATTTGGAGCTGAGTCTGCCCCCTCTGAACCTCACTTTGCTCCCCTGAATGGGCATAAGAACAATCTCTGCCTCTGAGGGCAATGGTGAGAGTTCAATGAGGTGATGCAGATTACGGCTTGGAACAGTGCCTGGCACGCAGTAAGCGTCCGGTCCACACTGGCCCTTCAGCCGTGACTGACAACTGTGTCTGTGTGTGTGTGTGAGCGTGTGTCTGCTATGTGCACGAAGGTGCGGATACCCAAGTTCTGCAGGCGTGCGGAGGGGTGCACGTGAATGTGTCTCTGGTCTGTATGCATTCTGAGTGGGGCCTTAGAACCTTGGCGTGTGAGCACGTGACTGTGAACAAATACACATAAATATGCGTTTTTGGTATGTTTATGTTTATTCAACACTAGATGCCTACTATGAGCCAGGCTCTGTTTTAGGTGCTGGGGATACAATGGTGAACAAAACAGACAGAAACCCCTGCCCTCATAGAACTTACAATCGTTCTCTCTCTTTGTACATATGTAAATATATATGCAAATTAGAGTAAACCACATGGGGATTAGATGAGCAAAAATGTAAAAATAGGTATTATGGAGAAAAATAAGGCAGAGAAGGGGGCTAAACATTGGATACTTTGCAATTTTTAAAATATGGGGAACCAGAAACAACAATTGAGGGGACATCTGAGCAAAGACCTGGTGTTGAGGGTGCGAGCAACTGGCTCTCTGTGGAAGTACATGCTTAGCAGAGGGAAGGGCAAGTACAAAGGCCCTGAGGTGTACAAGTGCTTGGAGGTGTCAGGAGCACCTTGAGAAGGCTAGTGTGGCTGAAGCACAGAGGGAGGGAAGAAGGAGGGGTACACGCAGTCAGATCCTTTCGGGCCCCACTGTGGGGCCTGGTGACATTTACTCTGTGGATGACTGAGATTCCCCATGGGCTCTGAGCATGATCTGCCCAAGGTCTGAAAGGGCCCCTGTAAATGTGAGTAGGTGTGTCTCAGGGCATGACAGGGTGTGCGTGGGTCGAGGGCAAGGGCACGGGCACATGCTCACCGCGGGGCCTGGGTAGGTGCTGGCTTCACAGTTCTCCCTCCAGGACATGTTGAGGCTGCGCACAAACTCAGGGTAGAAGGGATGGGAGGTGTTGAACATGGAGAAGCCTAGGATGTTGGAAGAGTCCTCCACAATTCCGTCCAGATGCAGGATGGGAAAGTCCTGGGTCCAAGGAAAGGTGGTGAGGCCTGGCACCAGAGCCAAGTGGGACAGACCCTGTGTGTGGGGGGAGGGTCAAACAAGGGTGGGGGGCTACGCACCATGGTGGTGAGGATGTACTTGTAAAAGGCCGAGGTCATTCCCAGCTCTGAGGCCTGGTGAGCAAAGAACCAGAGAGAAGAGAGACTTAAGAGACGGACCCGTTGGGAAGATACTAGAAACTCAGTAAGAGACCCCAGAGATAGTGAGAGAGAGGAGAAGAATGAGGGTAGAGGGAGACTTTGGCTGCTTAAGCTCTGACCCCGTTGCCTGACTGTCACCCCAGGAGGAATGAAAGTTTACTGGAGAAGAGAATGGGGCCCTGGAACACCCTCTGATATGGGAGAACCCAGAGGACTTCCTTCTGGAAACAGTCAAGGGGACGCCTCAGAAACAGTCAGGGCAAGAAGGGGAGCCCTTCCTACTTGGTCTACCCAAAGCAGAGCTGAGCAGCTAATAGGGAGGGCTCAGCCTGGTCATGAGGTCAAACTTGCCCCTGCAATCCTTAAGGGCACTTTGCAACATCCAAACAGCAGGCAATCGGAATTTCTAGATTTAAGTTTTGAGCTCCCTCTCCTCACAGTCCTCAGGGAGAAGAGATGGGAAACCTCTCCATGCCAGCGGGACCCAGTCCTATCCTCCTACAATAAATGTTAACGTTAAAGAATACCCTCCATTTACTCCTGGGTGGCAGGATCTGGGCTAGACACCTGTCCCCTGGGTCATGGCCCCCTTCTACAGACGGGAAGTGTCCTCCAAGGGGGAGGTAACAACTGGGCACAGAGCTCGGAGGTCAGAGCCAAGGTGCCAGCCCCAGGCGGCCTGCACCCAAAGCCCCAGAATCTTTTCCTCTACTGTCCTGCCTCACGAGCTGTACAGATTCTGCTCATATCTCCTGAAGGCTACACTCAGCAATGACATATGGTTTAATTTAAAAAGACACTGAAAAAAGATAAATAATACAAATTTGATTATGAAGAAAAATTAAGATCAGGGACACAAATAAATGGCTAATGAATGGTGGTCACAGGTGGGCAGTGTGTGGGCCCCTCCTGGGGAACCCCGAGCCAGTCCTCTCCCCTCTGCACCCCACCTAGCTTCTTCATCTACAAATTGCTCATTGTACCTGTCCAATGGGTGGGCTAAGTGCGAGAAAATAGCACATGCCAGATGCTGCCACCCAGAGCCCACTGCAGAGTGGACACTCAGCAAGCTGATGAGTGGCTCCCACTCTGCTGGCAGAGGCTCAGCCATGGGTGGGCCTAAGCACCCCATGTCCCCTTCCCTCATTTGGTCCTCAGGACAGCCCACTGTGGTGGGAACTGGTAGTGTCCTCACTTCCCAGAACAGGGAGATGGCTGCCCAGGGTCACGTCCCTGGGAAGTAGCCAAGCTGAGAGGCCAACTTTAGGACTTGCATCTGCCCATCTGCCCAAATTGGGTCTTTTTTTTTTTTTTTTTTTTTTTTTACCGGGAGGTCCCGGGGATCGAACCCAGGTCCCTCCATATGGGAGACGGACGCCCAACCAGTTGAGCCACATCCGACCCCCTAAAGATTTTATTTATTCATTTATCCCCCCCTTGCTGCTTGTACTCGCTGGGTCAGCTAACCATGCCGTGCGGGCGGGCTTGCCTTCACCAGGAGGCCCCGGGAACCGAACCCGGGGCCTCCCATATGGTAAACGGGAGCCCTACTGATTGAGCCACAGCCGCTTCCCCCCCTAATTGGGTCTTGACAGCCCCCTGGGCCCTTGGGGAGCTGAGGCCCCCGGGCATGCGGTGACTTGCTTGCAGGCGCCCTGCATTTCCCTCAGGAAATCAGAGAAGGGGGGCCCACCTTGCGGAGGATGAGGTGGGAGATGGACGCATTGGCGTCGATGATGATGGTGGACACCTTGTCGTCACGGATCTCCTTGAGCAGCGGCGTGGGGTCCCGGCTGTCGTCTAGCATCCTCACTGACAGCGTCTCCTTGGAGATGAGGAAGCCACGCACCAGTTCCTCCAGCCGCAGCAGGCCTGAGGAGGGCTCAGGGTCAGCCCTCAGGGTGAAAGCCCCTCTGTGTGCCAGGCATGGTGGCTGGGGATGATGCTGGAGGGAAAGCTCAGGAGAGGGGGGCAGCTGTCCAGCACACAGCTGGGTCCCTTGGGACTCTGGGTCCTGCAAATTAAAATCTCTACCCTAGATTTCTTCCCAGAAATCCAGACGCCTGTCTCCTGCCACCTTCTGAATGTCTCGCTGCAATGTCAACAGGCATCTCCAACACAACATGCCCCAAACCAGACTCCTGCTCTTCTCGCCCAAACCACTAGGTCACCCTCCCTGTAACAAGCATAGCAATTCCATCCTTCCACTCACTCAGGCCAAAGATCTTGATGTCAGCCTTGTTTCCTCTCTTTTTTTCAGACCCATGCCCCATCCCTCTATGAACCTTGTCATCAACTCTGCCTTCGAAACACATCAGTGGCACCTCACCACTGTTGCCACCCTGACCCAAGCCACCACCTTCTCTTGCCTGTTGCAATAGCCATGCCACCCCCCACCCCTCAAGTCTTTTCCCTACGTAGCAGCCAGAATGATGTCAATCAGGTACATTCCTCTGCTGCTCAAAATCCTCTAACGCAGGAGTTCTTAACTTTTTTTGTTCCACAGACCCTTTTGCCAGTGAAGTGAAAACCACAGACCCCTTACTAAGTCCACACTATACTGTGTATTATTTAATAAATTTATCACACCTGCACCAACATGTCCCCAAAAGAATGTTTGTTTGTTTTTTATTTCAATTCAAGCTCACAGACCCCTTGTTAAGAATCCCTGCTCTAACGGCTTCCTAGTTCACTCAGAGTCAAGGCCAAAGTCCCCACGATGGCCCCCAAGGCCATACAGGATGCATCCAGCCCCTGATCACCTTGCTGACCTCATCTCCCCCTCACTCACTTGGCCCAGCCACACTGGCCTCCTCGCTGTTCTGCACACATGAAAAGCCCCACACTCCTGTCCCGTGGCCTTTGCAATGGCTGTTCCCTCTGCCTGGCACGTTCTTCCCCATCCTTCCCCTTCTTCAGGTCTTTGTTCTCATAGAGGCCTACACTCCTCATTCCATTTGAAGGTGCACCTACTCCAGCATCTCCATTATCCTCTTCTGTTTTTTCCATAAACTCATGATTTCTAACTATAGAAGTTACTCTTCCATGGTGTCCATAGCCCACCTCCTCTCATTAGGATACAAGCTCGACAAGGGCAAGGCTTCTGTCTGTTCCAGTCACTGCTCTGTCCCTAATCCCAAGAACGGGGTCTGGTACCAGCAGGTGTCTAATAAATACCTCTGAAAAGATGAATTACTTTTAGAAGTTACTGAACACAATCTCTTTTCTTGCTCAGAGACCCACAAATCCGCCAGCCTACTGGACAGCTCCACTTGACTGTCTCAAAGACACAACAAACACCAGGCTTCCCCACTAGACCCCTAGTCCTCCTCCTCCAGGAAGAGGCTGGGCTGTCACAACTCTGCCTTCTCCCCTCCCCCTCTAACTTGGTCCCTCAACATCGACTCCTCTCCCCAAATCCATTCTGTCCCCTCCAACTCGGATGTCAACACCTCAGCGCTAACCTGCATCCTGTCTACCTGCCACCCTTAAGTCACTCTCCAGGCCACTCTGCACTGCGGCTGGACATCTCCCTGTGCTACAAACCTGCTCATGTCCCTTCACCGCCGCCTTCCTCCCCCCACCCCCATGTCCTGGGAACCTTCCATGGCTCCCATCATCCTCAGGATGAAACACAAGGCCACGGCTCCTGCTTCCACACACCAGCTGCCATGAGCATCTTTTAGCCAGATCCTCTGCCTCTGCCTCTGCCTCTGCCCCTGCTTAGAGCAGTCCTGCCCTCCTCTGTAACTCCTCACCCTTCAGGCCCAGCTCAGACATCCCTTCTCCGGGACATAGGCTCTGAACCTCCCAGACCCGGTTAGGTTTCCCAGTGGTGTGCTCCTACTGCCCCTGTGTGTCTCCACATCGCGAAAGTTCATGTGGCGCACCTAGCACTGTGCACTGCTGAGCACATGTTTGCACATAGTAGATGCTTAGCAAATATCTGCTGGCCAAATGGGTCTCTTTCGAGGAGGGAGAGGGAGCCCATGGAAACAGAGGTCTCAGGTCCTGAGCGGGAAGGGATAGTGGGACCCAGGAGAGCCTGGGGCCTGGGTCCCCCAGGGGTTATAATGAGGGGGACTGAGGATTGTGTCACATGCCGAGATTTCTCAGGAAGGGATGTTGAGGGGGAGTGGGAAACAAAACATGCAGTTCTCCCCCCTCACACTCAGCCTTGGCGCAGATGAGGCTGGCCGAGGGGTAGTTGAAGGACTTGAGGATTCGGGAGACTGCCAAGCTGACGTCCTCATTACTGGGGTACAGGCTGACAGATGCAAAGCGAAGGTACTGAAGGCGGGGCGTCTCTTCGGGGCCCACCTTGACGTGTGGGATCTGAACAGAGAAGAAGATTTTGCTTCCATCCTGCTCCCTCTTCCCCAGCCCTCACCCCCCCACCCCTGCCCTCACCTCACCTCCTTCTCCCCACAGATATGGCTCACGATGGAGGCAGATGCAGGGCTGGAGGAGGGCCCCAGGACAGACACGACCCCCTTGGGCAGGATCTGACACACTGTGAGGGGCAGAGAGAGGCTGCGGTCAGACACCCTCTCTGTCCTCTCCTTTCCCACCCCCCAGGGGACCCTCCTGGCCCAGGAGAGGACCCAGACACTCTGAGCCTGATCTGCCTCTGCCACCCCAGACCCAAAGGCCCAATCCCCATTCCCACCAACTCAGTGGTCAAAAGGAGGGGGCACACACCAGAGAGAGACAAGGAGACATGGCAACAAAGGGACAGGTCAGGCCAACAGGGAAACAAAGGAAGGGAGAAAGAGAGAGAGATACAGTGGCCTCCTGGCCTGCAAATCCAAGGCCCCGTTTCTCAGCCCTCACCCTTCTCAACCTTTTTAACCACACTACAACCTATGTTATATCCAGCATCCCCTCTTCCACCCTGAACCCATAGTCAAGTCCCCTGGATCCAATCCAACCCCAAAACACCATTTGTCTGTTCCATGTACTTGCTCTTCTGCCTTCTCTTTTTCCTTCCCCTTAAACATGAATGTCTCAAGACTGGGAGGTGTAAAGCTACTGGTTTTGTCTGCCCAGTGCCCATTCTCAGAACAGAAATCTAAGTTTTCCTCAGGGAACCATCCCCTCTCCTCAGTCCAGGTGGGTTCTAGGACCGACTGGCATATGACCAATCACAGAATCACATCCTCCTGGCCAGAGTGTCTGGCTCAGAGATGGGTATGGATCCACACCAGACCATTGAGTGCCTTCCTCATGTCTTCTGCTACAATTATTAGTGGGTTTGCTAAACTGATGAGATGTAAGTTTTGTGTTGCTAGGGCCTCCTTGCAACCAGTTGGGGAGAGCATGTTCAAAACTGAAGCCACCCAGAGGAAAGAGACAGAGATTCCTGAAACAACATCTGAGTGCCTGGATCCAGCCGTGCCTGAAACTAGCCCTGGGACAGCCTTTAAGTCTCTGGATCCAGCCAGGCCTGGAACTAGGCCTCAGGCCATTAGAGGAAGGAGCTGAAAGTTCTCTCTTGTCCTTAAGCCAGACTGAGATAGGATATGCCACATCCAACTAAAAACATCATGACTGAACGCCTCAACTTCCTCCAAACTTGCTCACTCTAGGTCTTGCATATTGGTGAGGATCTCATATTTTCTCACTTTGCACAGACCAGACACTTGGGAATGGGCCTTGCCTTTTCACTCTCTCCCAACAGACAATGACTTACCAAGTCCTCTCCCTCTTTTTTTAATTTTAATTAACAGTTTATTTTGAAATAATTTCAAGCTTACAGAACAATTAAAAAAATAAGGGCCTGCCCCTTCTTTCCCCTCAAATTTTCTCAATTCTGTCCTCTTCTCTTCAACCCCTCTGCCTCTGTCCTCCTTTCAGCCTCTCAACTCGAGCACGCACTAGCCTCCTCATGGACCACCTTGCCTCCAGCCCCCGCCTCATTTCCCTCCACATCTCACCTCAAATCCAGCCTCCAGATTCACCTCCCAGAAGCCCAGTGCTGACCACATTCCCTGGTCTAAACCCATCTATGGTTCCCCACCTATAGGTGAAGGCAGCATCTTTCATTCTGGCACTGCAGGCCTCCTCAAGCCAGCCTGCTTAACTTCCCTGCTTCACCTCCCCCTTCCCAGTCACACTGCAGTTCAGAAGTGTCTCAAGAGCCCCCCAAACATGGCCTGAGTCCAGGTGGTCAGGATGGGCCTGACCCCACACCTTCTGGTCTTTGGCTCCAAATATCACTACCCCTCCCCCCAGCTCCTAGGCCCCAGGTGCATGCCTGGAATGCCATATGCCACCTCACCCTCCATCCATTTCTCCCAGATTCTGCTCTGGGATGCAGTAGTCCAAAAAGTCTGGGAAACATTTTACCCCATTCTCTCTCATAGAGATTTGAAACACATATGAACATAATAAAGCCTCTGTTAAGGCTTACAGGAAAGAAACCTGGTTAAAATCCCTTTTAAGGCAGCACTGTCTGAAGATCTATGGGCTCAGAACATCTGTTCAAGGGACACCCATTATTAACATTCGTTCACTCCATCAGTAATGAGCAAAAATTTAGGCACTCTGCTACGTGGCAGGTAGACTCCATAGGCCATCCAAGGCCACCCATTCTACATCCTGTTTCAAAGCTCAGCTGCAGCCTGACCTTCTCCAGAAAATCTTCACCAGCCCCTGCCCCTGACTTCACTGCCTGGACCCCCTGTTACTCAGTGCTGGAGTCCTCAGCCAGGTGTGGGGCTTATCCCGCAAATGAAGCTCTAAGCTCCTCCAGGCAGGTCTGGGGCTTACACTCTTACGCCCCACCCACACCTAGCAGCAGCCATCTTCAGGAGGGAGAAAGCAGAGACAGGTCCAAAGGATGCAAACAGAGCTAGAAGAGAACAAGGGCAAGCTGAGGAGGCTGGGGGCAGAGAGACAGATGGAGGGCTCTGGGAGAACAGGACTGAGTGGAACTGCCAGCCTGCCCTGCCTCACCCCACACCCTCAGGCCCCGCTCACTGGTGTCCGTGGTCTCGTACTGGCTGTCCCGCTGCAGCTCAAAGATGTCTACTTCTACTCGGGCCTTGGCTGGGACCTCGATGATCCCGTTGATCTGCTCCCGGGCCAGGGCCAGGGCCAGACGCTCACCGCGGCCACACACTGTCTGGTCGTCCAGGATTGCAGCTGAAGGGACACGGGTTGGAGACCAGGCTCCTGGGTCCTGAGGGAGGAGGGCTGGGCACCCAGACTCAATGGTCCCTAGGGAGGAGGGGGCTGGGGACCTGGACTCCTGGGTCTGAGGGAGGAGGGGCTAGGGGTCTGGACTCCTGGGTCTGAGGTTAGGGAGCCTGGACACCTGGTGCCTGAGGAAGGGACAACCTGGGGGCCTGGACTCCAGGGTCCAGGGGGAAGAAGGACCTGGGAGCTGGCACTCCTAGCTCCTGAGGAAAACTGAGACAAGAGGCCCAAGAGAAGGGAGAGGAGCCCCAGGGCCAGGATACTGTAGAGTCTCACCCATGCGCAGTGATGAGAGCACCTGACGGCTGGGGCTGGCGAAGGCAACAATCAGCAGCAGCAGCAGCTCAGCCGGCATCTTCCTCCCCTCCTCATGGGGACGCAGCTGCCGCGGCCCCCACTCGCCACCTGCAGGGGGACCCCCAACCCATGGTAATTGAAGATGTGGGGCTCAGAGCCTTCCTGGTGGCCTGTGGGAGGGAGTAACCGCACTCTCGAGGACATTGTCATGAGGGGTTCACAGCTCTGAGGACCCTGCCCTAGTAAGAAGCTCACTCTGCTGAGGACATTGCTAGAAGGGTGAAGCTCAGGCTTGGAGGAGCACTGCCAGGGAGGAGCACTGCTAGAGAATGTTCACAGCTCCCAAACGGGGGAGGCACGTTATGGATCTCAGGAAGAAGAATTCTAAGGACCATCCCCACCTCAATAGGGAACCAGGAAGTGCCACCCCACCCCACCCCCGTCCCGCCCCTGTATCTGGGCAGGCAGCTGTTACTAGGCAACAGAAACCGGCTGGAGAGGATGCGGTGGTTGCTAGGCAACCCCATCCCAGACCTCACTTGCCACCTTCCTGACGTCCCCAGTTCCCACAATCCCACGGGAGAGAGGCCTGGACATCCGGGTCTGGAGGGGAGAGTATCCGGGAGTTAGGAAACTTGGGGAGGGAGAAGAGAGAGACACACACACATGGGGACATAGAGATGAAGACAGGTGGATGGACCCAAGGCAGCAAAGGGGCTGAAAAGAAGAGTAGAGAGAGAAATACAGAGAGATAGAAAGAGAAAAGACATGGAACTCAGAAAAAGAGAAAGGCGAAAATAAGTAAAAACATAAGGGGATAGAAAGATCGACACGACAGGAAAATAGAGAAAGAAATGGAAGAGAAACAAAGGAAAGTTATAGGATGATGAAGAGAGGAACTAGGAAAGAGAGAAGGGAGAGATATGGGAAGATAAGGAAAAGCAGAGATGGGGAGAGAAAGGACAGAAGCAGGAAGAGGAAGAGAGCAGGGAGTCAGAAAGAGGGAAACCAAGACACAGGGAGAAACCCAGAGTCAACCAGGAAGACAGAGGATGAAGACACAATCAGACTTGGGATGCAACCAGAGAGGTGGGAGAGAAGACTGGGGTAAGGCATGGCAGGGGGGAGGGTTGCCTGCCAGAAGTAGTACCAAATTGCTGCCCCTTCAAATTCTAGGGAGCCAAGGATAAGGGCAGCAGCGCATCTTTGCTCCTCACAACTGTTCCACCCCAGGGAGTCAGGGATTCCTCTGGGTGTCCCTGGCCTTCTGCAGGGTGACCTCTGGCCCACCTGTGGATACACAGCTCCCCCTGGCCCAGGGCTGTGCTGCAAGGGAAGGGACACTTGGATTCCCAAGGAAAAGGGTTCTTGTGGGGCCCGGAATGCTGTGTGGGTAGCCTGGGTGTCTCCCCACTTCCCATCCCTATCCCAAGGGAGGAGGGCTGGAGATGGAGAGGTGGTAGAATGAGAACTGCTAGGGAAGTGCAGGCGCAGGTCAACACTTCAGTCTATGTGGCCAGGACTACCCGGGCTAGGGCAGCAGGAGCCCCAGTCAGTCCTGCTCTGTCCCTGCCCTGTCCCTGACCCACTGTGTAACCTTGAGCAAGTCACTGTCTCTCTCTGGGCCTCTGGGAGCAGGAGGGCATGCTAGACTGGCTGGTAGCTGCAGGTGGAATGTGGCTCTAAGGTAAGAGTTTGTCAAGGGTGGAGGAGCCAGGGAAGCATGGAGACCTGGAGCTGACATATGGAGAATGGAAGACTCACTGACTGGGGCTGTGGAGTGCTGAGCTGGGAGAGAGGCAGGAGTGAGGTGAGTCATCCTGAGACACCAGAGACTTCTGGGGGCAGGCGGGTAAGTATAGCCAGGCAAATCAGAGAGCAGAAGTGAAAGGACAGAAAGACCAAGGGAGAGGCAGGGAGTAGAAAAGTAGGGACCACAGGTGGCAGACAAAGAGGAGAGAGCGGCAGAAAGGCAGAGCCAAAGTGCAGAGATAGAAGTGAGGGCAGGCAAGTGGACACAGAGGCACGAGGAGATACAGAAGAACCACAAGGAAGTAAGTGGGACTCAGAAAAAGGAAAGACAGGCACAGCCTAGAAGTGAGAAACCAAAGGGGACAGAGACAGGAAGGAAGATGTGAGAGAGGAAGGACAGAGAATAAAGCAGGCCTGAGACCCTGAGACCCGAGGTAGGAAATACAGCAAGCAGCTGAGCAGGGGGAGTTAGGGGACCCGCCAGAGGAGAGCCAAACAATAGTGCAAAAGTGAAAAGGCAAACAGGTTTAGCAGAAAGATCATAACAGGTACAGAAGTTGTCAGGAGGAGAGAAACAGCAAAACTCTGACAAGAGAGTCTAAAAAACAGAGAAAAAGAAAAAAAGTAAGTCAGGGCTGCATAGCCAGGCCCATAGAAAAGGCAAAAGAGGCAGAAGCAGGATTGAAAAAGCACGAGGTACTCAAAAGCACTCAAGGGGAGAATGATAGATGGAAGGAGAGAGAGAAATTCACTAACTAGGAGAGAGAATGAGAATCAGGGAGGGAAACTGAGGCCCCGAAAAGTGAGTGCCTCGGAGGAGCACCCGCGTAAGGAAGGTGAGACCATAGAGAGATGCATTCACCTGAAACACTCAGATACAGTGTGGGGGAGAAAAAGATCCATGAAATGGCAAGCCCCAAAGGCGTGGGGAGGAGCAGGAAAGAAAAGGCCCAGGAGGGGGGTCAGGAAAGCAGAAGTGTGGAGAGAGGATGAGGGGGAGGTGGGAAGAGAGGGACCACCGAGAAAAAGATAAAGTGAACCAGGACCTGGGCAGCAGCTTAGTGAGGGATAGAGGTGGCAGGGGGCCCAGAGAGCATCCAGGGGAGGCAAGCAGGGAGCGGATAGACAGGGGACCCCAAGAGGTGAGAGAAGGAAGACAGGCAACCTGAATTAAAAAGGACAGGTGAACAGAGAAACAGGGAGAAGCCAGCGACAGAGGAGAAGTGGAAAGGCAGGCCGACCTGGTACGGCAGTCTCGGAAAGAGAGAAAGAGACAGGAGTTTTGCCACGGAAAGAGCATGTTATCGACAGAGACACGAGGGTTAGGCTAGCGGCAAAGAGAGAAGTTGGACAGAGCCAGAGAGAAACCCAGGAGACACATGAGGTGGAGATTCAGACACGGAAAGACATGGCCAGGAGCTGGAGAGTGCTGGGATGGGGACAGGCCCACGGCAGG
Source organism: Tolypeutes matacus (assembly GCA_026826555.1). Taxonomy (NCBI): domain Eukaryota; kingdom Metazoa; phylum Chordata; class Mammalia; order Cingulata; family Chlamyphoridae; genus Tolypeutes; species Tolypeutes matacus. Next base: position 7,858,382 of record JAKSZT010054134.1, read on the forward strand.
CAGAGAGGCTCAGGAGGAACACAGAGAGATGGAGACCCGAAGAGCACAAGAGACAGTCACAGCAGGACAGGAAGCTCTCTCAGAGAAAGCAGGGGCGGGGACGTGCCAGGAGCCGAGAGGAGGAGTGAGAGGCCACAAGTAAGAGCCAGACAGCTCCAAGGGTCCCTGGAAGCTGGAGGACCAGGGTGGAGTGGGGGAAGCTGTATACCCAGAAAGGCCAAGGGGATGCAGGCTGGGGAGACAGAGGGCGCCAGGCTGGCCAGGCTGGAGCGCAGGGAACACGGGGCCCGCCAGGCGGCAGGAGTGCAGGCTTCCAGGACCCAGGGCCCCGCCAGCGCCCGCCCTGCAGACACTCACGGATCCTGGTGGGACGGAGGGCTGGGCTCCCGCGAGGCCCGAGGAGCGACAGGGGGGACGCGTTGGCACTGGTATGGCTGGGGCGGGGGGAGAGGGCAGTCCACGGGCCCCCTCCCCCGCCGCGGCGGTGGCCCCCAACTAATCCAAAACGGTGGCTCCCCAGGAGGGGGAGGGAGGACAGGTGGAAGAGGAGAGGGCAGGCCAGGAAGGGGAGGAAGGGGAAAGGAGAAAATGGAGGAGAGAAGGGGAAAGAGGAGAGGGAAAAGGAGCAAATGGAGGGGAAGGAGGGAGGAAGGGAGTAGAGGAAGGTGAAAACGGAAGGGAGGGGGGTGCAGGCAGAGCCGGGGGAGGGGGAAGCCGGCCCAGGAAAGGGCCCCGCCCCCTCCCCTAGCCAGGCCGGCCAGGGGGGGCCACGGGGGGCAAGGACTGGGTGGAAAGAAGGAAGCCGGCCATCAGGAAATGTGGGGGAGGGGAGAGGCTGCTGGGGGGGAGGGGGTCACCCCTTTCCCCCCTCCCCCCAGGAGCCTGGGCCCTGCCCTGGAAGAGGCAAGGGCCTGGAATCCTCAAGCCCTCAGACCCCACGGGAGAAGCATGCTGGGGGCAGGGAGAGGCTAAGGAGTGGGGCTGGAGAGGATGGGTGCTGGGAGACCTGGAGAGGCTGAGGAGGGGGCGGGCGAGGTGGAGAGATGGGGAGGAGGGAGAGGAGCAGGTGGAAGAGGGAGGCGGAGGAGGGTGGGATGTCCTGGGGGGTGCCGGGTGCAGGGCCTGGGCGGAGAGTCTGGCCACGGACTCCCGGCCCCTTGTGAGGAGCAGCCGCCAGCTCCCAGTCCCCAGATGGGCCTGCCTCCCGCTGCTGGCTGCCGCTGCCGCCGCTCCTTCTCCCCTCCGAGGCCGCCGCCTGCCTGCCCGCCCGCCGCCCGCGCTGGGTCCTGGAGCGCGGGGGGGGGGGGGGGGGGGGGGGGGGGGGGGGGGGGGGGGGGGGCAGGGGGAGACGAGGGAGGGAGGGAAGCAGGGAGGAGGGCAGGCAGGAGGAAGGGAAGGAGGCAGGCCGGGAGCGAGGAGGGAGGGGAGTCGGGGGAGGGGGAGCCCGTATTGGTCGGGGCTGGGGGGCTGCGAGAAGAATGCTGATGAGGGGATGGAGCTGCATTGGACAGGAGGGCCCACCCCAGGGCCACCCTCTCCACCACCACGCCACACCACTGCCCTGCCCAGGGAGCCCCAGGCACAGGAGCCCACGGAGATGAGAAGCAGGCAAGGCGGGGAGACTTGGGGAGAAGACCACGGAGATGGGGGAGAGGGCTACAGAGATGAAGAAAAATGCAGACAAACAGAAAGTCGGCTGTCAAGACCCAGAGAGGTGGGCAGAGACCCACAAGGACAAGAACAGGGAAAGACCCACAGAGATAAGGCAACAGCCCACCAAGCAAAGGAGCAGTCCTCGGAGACAACAGAAAGACTTTGGCGACAGGGGGGCCACTCACAGGCACAGAGTGCCCCCTGGAGAAGGGGAGAGACCCACGGAAAGGGAAAGCACTCCTCAGGCATGGGGAGCTGTCCACAGATGTGAGGAGAGGTCCCCAGGAATGGGGAGAGGCCCAGAGAATGGGAACAAGGATGTATACCACAGAGGCAGGGAGAGGGCCAAGGAGAGCAGAAGAAGGCCACAGAAACAGGTAGGGGGAGGCCCCAAACCTCAGGGGACCCAGAAAGACAAGGGTGTGGCTCAGGTGTACAAGCCGTTCACTGAGGCAGGAGTAGCCAGCCCCTGGTAACAAGGGAGAATTATAGGCCCATGGAGGCAATGGCAGGGGATTCTCCATGGGCATATGGGATTCTCCATAACACACAGAGAATCCCTGGGGACCTCTGGAATGAGTGGTTCGGGGAAGAGGCCCTCATTCTCTGTTCGCCAGGGTAGAGAGGCAGTGGGAAAGGGGCAACAGACAAGAGCTGGAGGGCAGAGCCAGGAGAAGTGGGAGACTCCCTCCCAGGCAGCATCTCAGAGGGAGCTGAGCAGGGCAGGGGGATGGAGGAGAGAAGCAACACAGATCTTGGAGTGGGGGTGGGTGGTGCACGGCTGGGTGGGGGGTGAAATTTGGGGGGAAGGAACATGACAGTTGGTGTTGAAGGCTGAGCCCATGACTCACTACCACCCCCGATGCTCGTGATGGGGAGGAGACGCAGACACCCTCACGTGTGGCTCCCCAGCACACGTGACCATATGCCTCGCACACATACCTGGCACGTGGCAACCTGCAGGCCACATGCCAGCCTGCACGGCAGGCCCTCTGCAGCTGGCAGGTCAGGCATCCCCAACACATACATCTGACCCTGGAGGACCACCGACTTGACACACACCTCCTCATCCTATTTGGGCAACACCTACAGCACCCCCAACACTCACCTAGAGCTCCAGCCAGGCCTGAAAGCCCAGATTCGTGCCTACCTCTAGGCCTTTGCTTCAGCAGGCACCCTGACAAAAAACACTTATCCTCTGTAAATTCCACCTGTCCGAGAAGTCCTAGTCCCATGTCACCACCTCCAGAAAGGCTGCTCCAGCTCTCAGCTTTCCCCTGTATCATCTGAAGAGAAGGGACCCAGCCAACCCAGATAGATTGAAGAGTTCGAGATGAAGGTCCAAGCAGAAAGGGACCTGAGAAACGAAGCTGGACCCTCTCATCTGACAAATGAGGGAAAGGAGGATGCAGGAGGACATGCAGCTTGACAAAGGCGGAGCCTAGCTTCCAGGTTCTCTGGCTCCTGCTCCAGGTGCCCAGATGGCCTTAGAGTAGGCTGGCCCCGGCTTTAGTGCTCACTAATTTCCCACCGACTTCTTTCCTCTGTTTCTTGCATTCATTCACATAACATGCAACCACAGAACATCCCACCTGCTGGGTAATAGAGATTGGGGGCCAAGAGCATAAACCTTACAGTCAATTTTGAGGTTGAAATCCTGACTGTCTCATCCTAATTATGGGAACTTGGACAAATTAACTTCTCTGGGCCTCAGTGAATTTTTAAAGTCAGGATTATAGTTCCTCCGTCATAGGGTTGTTGAAAGTATTAACTGAACAACGGGTATAAAGAACTGATCATGGGAAGCGGCTGTGGCTCAATCAGTGGGGCTCCCGTTTGCCACGTGGGAGGCCCCAGGTTTGGTTCCCGGGGCCTCCTGGTGAGGGCAGGCCCGCCCACACGGCGTGGTTGGCTGACCCAGCGAGCACAGGCAGCAAGGGGGGGATAAATAAATAAATAAATAATCTTAAAAAAAAAAGAACTGATCATAACACACATCATAACATACTCAGGAAATGGTAGCTATTAACATTAGGCTCCCTAAGATAATAAAAATAACTCTCATATAGCTTTTACTCTGTGCCTTACAACAACCCTATCAGACAGGGGCCATTATCCCCAATTCACAGATGAGGAAAGTGAAGCACAGATGGCTTGACTTGCCTAAGATAGGAAGTAAAAAAGCCCAGATTTTAATCCAGGCTTAACCACAAGAGCCTGGTGTTAGGGAGTGAAAAGTTAGGACACCCTGTTAGTGACCAAATGAAGGATATAGCAAAGGTGATGATTGAAGAGTGAGATCTGGGTCATATTCTGTGTTCTGTCGCCCACTAGCATTTCAGCCTTGGGTAAATGACTCAATTCCTCTGAGCCTCAGTTTCCTCATCTGAGAAATAGGGGGTTGGACCAAGTGATTCTCACCAGGCCTCTTGCATGTCCTGTCCCTGATTTCAGGGTGTACCTCTGAGAAAATTTCTAACAGGGCTGGGGTAACTCACTCCCAAGACCTTGAGGGCCAGAAAGGTGGGGACTGGGAGGGCAGGATAGGGATAGCCAGAGCCTCTAGAACACACGGGGATCCCACCCTCCCTGAGTTGTGGGGGGTCCCAGGTTCAGGGCCATCATGGAAGGAAGCAGAGAGTAGTCAGCTACGGAGTCACTTCCTTCAGGCTTTCACCCTGGTTGCCCGTCCTTCAGGTCCTCCATCCCCCACACTCCCTGTTTCTTAAATGAAACCGCCTGTGCCTGTTTCGCCTCTTTTTTCCATCATTTTCCATTTCCCTCTCATATCCTTCAGGTTTTCCTTGTTCCCTCAGAGTCCCTCTCTCCTTGCTTCATTTCTCCATCTTTCCCTCTTCAAAATTCTCCTCGGTCTTTCCCGGGTGTTTCTCGTTGCCTTACATTCCCCTTTTCCATAAAGTGAGTGTGGAGCCTTGATTTCTCCTTTTTCTCCCTCCATGGTATTGCTGCAGCCTTTTCCCCTCTACCCTTCGCGTTGAATGGTGTTTCACTTTCTTCCCTTCCCCCTTCGGAGAATTCTGCGCTTCAATTACGCCCCCCAAGCCCTAGCGGTGCAGCAAGCCTTAATCTCCGCAACTTTCTCACACTCGCCCCCGATGCCCGAGTGCGCCCCGCCGGCCCAAGATGGCGCCTGCAGCCTCGCTTCGCCGCCTGACGTCATCACGCTGCCCTCCGCTCTCAGCCCCGCTCTCCAGCCGTCAGAGGCGGAATCGCCCAGGAGGTGGAGGAGGAGCAGCCTCTAGGGAGCTTAAAGGGGACAGCACTACCAACCCAGGGGCAGGCCGGCGAGAGAACATCGCAAGGTGATTGGCTGCTTGCTGCAGGGATCCCGACGCTCCTCACCATTGGTCCAGCACCGGAGACATGAGCGTCGATTGGTCGAGCGTCAGGGGCCAGACGGGCGGTGATTGGGCGCGTTCGGCAGTCCGCGCGACGGCCGAGGAGGAAGGTAGGAGGGGCGTTGCTGAGGACGGCTGGAGGCAAGAGCGAGGCTGCGGAGCAGGCGAGAGGCGACGGCGGGAGCTAGAGAGGGCGCAGCGTTAGGGTGGCCGCGCGAGGGGACCGGGAGCCCGGGCTCGGGCCCGGGGCGCACGAGGCGGCGGAGGCGGGTGAGTCCGAGGTGACGCGCGGAGGGCCTGCCCCGCTTGTCACCCTGCCCCCGCGGCCTCCTGTCGCCACCCCGCCTGCGCGCGGAGGGCCCGGAGGGGGCCGCGAGGGCGGGGCGGCACCAACGGCCGGCAGGGGCCGGGCCGGGGCGGCGGGTGGGGAAGGGGGCTAGAGTCGAGTGACAGGCCGAGTGAGGAGGGGTGGGGGCCTGGCCGGGGGGACCCGGGGGGCAACGGAAGGCCTCAGGGCAGAACCCCCGAGGAGGGCTTCTAGGCACCATGTATCCAGGAGCCAAAGTCGTGGTTGTGGGACCGAAAGGGGGCGTTAGAGGGCACTTGGGTGGTCGGGGGAGGGGGGTGTTAAGGCGTGAGAAAAAAGGTAACTGAGTCGTTGGAAAGGAAAAAATGAGTTATGCCTGGAAAGGTCTAGGGCGGCGAGGTCTTAGTGTGAAAAAGAAGGTATTAGGAAATGGATATCCCTAAGCTGAGGGAGAGGTCCAGGGGTGGAGAATAGGGTTGAATGAACATGAGGAGTTGTTGAGCCATTGTGGAGCGGGGGAAGGGGGTACCCTTGGAATGGGTTGAAAAGGCGTTCTGCAAAGAAGGGTTATGTAATATGTAATGTGAAACGGGGGTCGGGTGTCTAGAAAGGGCTGGCTGGGGGGAGGTAGTGTTTTGGAAATAGGAGTTAGGTCAAGGTGAACAGAGGGGTCTGGATATTTCTGGAGGGGTTTAGGGTAGTGAGGGAGAACTGAGGGCTAAGGATAGAGGAGTGGTCTGAGGATCCCCTTGAAGGAGAATGAGATGTTAGGTTGATAAGCAGTTGGGGGTCTGGGTATGAGAGAGGTTTGGCCGGCCTCTGTCTTGGTTAGGGAGGTGGTGGGGTTGTGCTTGAGAAGAGGGGATCCGATCCAGGGATCCCTAAAGGGGATTTGAGCAATAGGAGTGTGAAATGAATTTAACCCATTGTGAAGGGGAGTCTGGATATCACTGGAATGGGTTTAGATTGATTGTGGGATTTTTTAGCCCAGGAGAGGAATTAAGTTGATATGAAGTGACAGTCTGGGCATCCCTGGAATGAGTTAGGATGGATCTTTCTGCAAAGAAAAGGGGCTTAGATTGAGGGGGGATGGGTTAGGGTGAGAAGGAGTCTTTTTGCAAAGAAGGAAAGTTTTGGTTAATAGGGTGTGTGAAGAGGGGATCTGGGTATCCCTGGAATAGGTTGGGGTGGGATTGGGTCTTTTTGCAAAACAGTGCTTAGATTGATATGAAGAGGAGGTGTGGGGGGGAAAAAAGAGAATGTGTGGTTATTTCTAGAATGGGTTAGGGTGATAAGGGTCTTTTTTTGCAAAAAAAGAAAAGGTTAGGTTAATGTTAAAAGGTTGTCTGGATCTTTGGAATGGGTTAGGGTGGTAGAAATGGTGTTTGTTATGAAGAAGAGGGGTTTAAGTCAATGGGAAGAGGGATCTGGGTATCCCAGAGGGGATTAGAATTGTAGGTGAGGTCTGGGTGCAAAGGGAAGAGATTAAATTAATGTGAAGAGGGTCTGGATATCTGGGGGTGTGAGTTAGGGTGGTAGGAAAGGTCTAGATATGAAGAAAGGATTAGGCTGCTGGGTATTCTGGAAAAGAGGTTAGGGTTGTTAGCCTTGATTTGGGAGGTGGGGTTAAGTAGTTGTGAAGAGGGCGTGATCTGGGTATCTTGGGGAAGTAGTTAAGGTAGGAAAAGTCTGGTTGTAGAGATGGGTTAGGTCAATGTGAGGGGAGGGGCAGTTTGCTATGAGGAATCCGGACACCAGAGGGAGTTATTGGATAGCAGGAGTGTGTGTGAAGAAGAGGAGAGGGGCTTGCACCATGAGATGGTGCTGAAAGTGGGCATTTTGAGTGGTCTGGGTATACAGAGAGGGCTGAGAACCAAGGAGAGGAAACAAGACTGTGGGAGGAGTCTAGATGTGTGAAGTGGATGGTAGTGGCTTATGTGAGGACCCTCCTAGTGGGTGGGTAGGGTGCTAGGGTAGTGTGGGTTGGTAAGGAAATGAGTCAGTGAAAGGAGGTCTTGAGTGGAGAGGAGACCTGTTCCTGTGTGAGGAGTGGGGCCTGGGGCCACTGGTGAGGCAGGGGCCTATGAGGGGATTGGAAAGGTTACAAGGATCTGGTGGGTGGAGTTTGAAGCGAGTTGATTCAGAGGTGAGACTCGGGGTAGATTCCTTGGGGAGGAACTGCTGGGAAGGTTATGAGTTTGGTGTTTTTGTTTTGTGTTTTCAGGAGAGGAAAACTTGTTAGAGAGGGGGGTAGAAGTGGGAAAATTGAAGCACAAAGTTAAAGGAGCAGATAGATCTAAGATTTTAGGAGGTAGGGGTGGTAAAGGGAGGGAAACGGTCCCTAGGAAGGACTGATAGCAAGGTTTAGCTGTGATTTGCTGCAACCTCTTCCCTTTTCCCAGCCCAGGGCCTTGCTGCTGCCATGACAGAGGAGTCAGAAGAGACGGTCTTGTACATTGAGCACCGCTATGTCTGCTCTGAGTGCAACCAGTTGTATGGATCCCTGGAGGAGGTGCTCATGCACCAGAACTCCCACGTGCCCCAGCAGCATTTTGAGCTGGTGGGTGTGGCTGATCCCAGTGTCACTATGGCCACAGAGGCAGCTTCAGGCACTGGCCTCTATCAGACCCTAGTGCAGGAGAGCCAGTACCAGTGCCTGGAGTGTGGGCAGCTCCTGATGTCACCCAGCCAGCTCCTGGAGCACCAGGAGCTGCACCTGAAGATGATGGCACCCCAGGAAGCAGTGCCGGCTGAGCCACCACCTAAGGCACCCCCCCTGAGCGCCAGCACCATCCACTACGAGTGTGTGGATTGCAAGGCTCTCTTTGCCAGCCAGGAGCTCTGGCTGAACCACCGGCAGACACATCTCCGAGCCACGCCTACCAAGCCTCCTGCCCCAGTTGTCTTGGGGTCCCCCGTTGTCCTGGGGCCCCCTGTGGGCCAGGCCCGTGTGGCTGTGGAACACTCGTACCGTAAGGCGGAAGAGGGGGGAGAAGGGGCGGCCATCCCTTCTGCTGCTGCCACCACTACTGAGGTGGTGACTGAGGTGGAGCTTCTCCTCTACAAGTGCTCCGAGTGTTCCCAGCTCTTTCAGTTGCCAGCCGACTTCCTGGAGCACCAGGCCACCCACTTCCCTGCTCCCACCCCAGAGTCTGAGGAGCCTGCCTTACAGCAGGAAACCCTGACCTCATCACCCGCAGAGGTCCCTGTGTCTCAGCCCGATCCCCTGCCAGCCTCTGACCACAGTTATGAGCTGCGCAATGGGGAAGCCATTGGGCGTGATCGCCGGGGGCGTAGGGCCCGGAGGAACAACAGTGGAGAGCCAGGCGGGGCGGCCACCCAGGAGCTCTTTTGCTCAGCCTGTGACCAGCTCTTTCTGTCACCTCACCAGCTGCAGCAGCATCTGCGGAGTCACCGGGAGGGCGTCTTTAAGTGCCCCCTGTGCAGTCGTGTCTTCCCCAGCCCTTCCAGTCTGGACCAGCACCTTGGAGACCACAGCAGTGAGTCCCACTTCCTGTGTGTGGACTGTGGCCTGGCCTTTGGCACAGAGGCCCTTCTACTTGCCCACCGGCGAGCCCACACCCCAAATCCATTGCATTCGTGTCCATGTGGAAAGACCTTTGTCAACCTTACCAAGTTCCTTTATCACCGGCGTACCCATGGGGTGGGGGGTGTTCCTCTGCCCATGACACCAGTCCCACCAGAGGACCCTGTCATCGGTCTCCCTGAGCCAGCCCCTGCAGAGACTGGAGAGCCAGAAGCCCCAGAGCCCCCTGTGTCTGAGGAGAGCTCAGCAGGGCCTGCTACCCCAGGCACCTACCGCTGCCTCCTGTGCAGCCGCGAATTTGGCAAGGCGTTGCAGCTGACCCGGCACCAGCGTTTTGTGCATCGGCTGGAACGACGCCATAAGTGTGGCATCTGTGGCAAGATGTTCAAGAAGAAGTCTCATGTGCGCAACCACCTACGCACACACACTGGTGAACGGCCCTTCCCCTGTCCGGACTGCTCCAAGCCCTTCAACTCGCCCGCCAACCTGGCCCGCCACCGGCTCACACACACAGGGGAGCGCCCGTACCGTTGCGGGGATTGCGGCAAAGCTTTCACACAGAGCTCAACGCTAAGGCAGCACCGCCTGGTGCATGCCCAACACTTCCCTTACCGCTGCCAGGAATGTGGTGTGCGTTTTCACCGCCCCTACCGCCTGCTCATGCACCGCTACCACCACACGGGCGAGTACCCGTACAAGTGTCGCGAGTGCCCCCGATCCTTCTTGCTGCGCCGGCTGCTAGAGGTGCACCAGTTGGTGGCCCATGCCGGACGCCAGCCCCACCGCTGCCCATCCTGTGGGGCTGCCTTCCCCTCCTCACTGCGGCTCCGGGAGCACCGCTGTGCAGCTGCTGCTGCCCAAGCCCCACGGCGCTTTGAGTGTGGTACTTGTGGCAAGAAAGTGGGCTCAGCTGCTCGGCTGCAGGCACATGAGGCAGCCCACGCAGCTGCCGGGCCTGGAGAGGTTCTGGCTAAGGAGCCCCCAGCTCCTCGGGCCCCACGGGCCACTCGCACACCAGTCGCCTCCCCAACGACCTTTGGAGGCACTGCTTCTGCAGCCCCTTCAGCCCCTGCCCGACGCCGAGGCCTGGAGTGCAGCGAATGTAAGAAGCTGTTCAGCACAGAGACATCACTGCAGGTACACCGGCGCATCCACACAGGTGAGCGGCCATATCCATGTCCAGACTGTGGCAAGGCCTTCCGTCAGAGCACCCACCTGAAGGACCATCGACGCCTGCACACAGGGGAGCGGCCTTTTGCTTGCGAAGTGTGTGGCAAGGCTTTTGCCATCTCCATGCGTCTGGCAGAACATCGCCGCATCCACACGGGCGAGCGGCCCTACTCGTGTCCCGACTGCGGCAAGAGCTACCGCTCCTTCTCCAACCTCTGGAAGCACCGCAAGACCCACCAGCAGCAGCATCAGGCAGCTGTGCGGCAGCAGCTGGCAGAGGCGGAGGCTGCAGTTGGCCTGGCTGTGATGGAGACTGCGGTGGAGGCACTGCCCCTGGTGGAGGCCATTGAAATCTACCCTCTGGCTGAGGCAGAGGGTGTCCAAATCACTGGCTGACTGTCCCTCTTCCTTCTTCAGCACCACCATGCTGTGACTGAAGATTCTCCTCCAACATCCCCTTAAATCTCTGTACATACTGAACCACTTCCCTCTCCCCTCCCAACCACCATGAAGTTCTGTAACTGGATTTGTTCTAATGAGCAGGTGCTCTGGGGTCCTTGATATGTATCAGGGTCGTTCCCCTTACCCCCTTTTGCCTGTTAGCACTGGTGGCCCCAGGGTGAAGTAGTCAATAAAGACTTGAGTTGAATGTTCTGTTATTTTGTCAGGCCCAGCTGTGGGAGGGGTAATTTAGGAGCCATTAGGCCAGGTACTGGGACTGACCTTCCACGGCTGGGTCCTTAGTGCCCATTGCCTGACCAGCAGTGGGAGCTCACTAGCATTTGCTGAACTGGAGAGGAGGACCTGGGGTCCCGTGGGCATGGCCCACAAAGTGGGGACTTGGCTCTGCTGTGGCATTGAAGCAGCAAGGCTCTACTGCCACTAGAGGGCCCCACAGCCCCATAGAAAAGCTGGACGCTGTTTCTGCTGGTAGCAGGAATATTTGGAGAAATCTAAAGATTTTTCTCACCAACCCTGACTCCCCCAACTCCACTACCTGATCTGATGTGCACTGTGTTCCACATCAGCGTGGCTCCCTGAGGATTAGTTCAGGCCCCGGAAAAGCATGGTCTCTGGGCAGTAGAGGGGGTGGCTCCTTCAACCAGACCCATCTGTGGAGTTGATTCTAAATGTGTGGCCGGCAGGGGAAGTCTCAATATGGGAGGTGTCTTGAAGCCCATGTGGTGCTGGCCTTAGCTCACCCAGCAGTCAGATTTTGGTTGGGGGGGAGTGGTGGTTGGGTGGCTGGCCAGTGTTTGAACATCTCGTTTGTTTCAAGTGCTTTCTATGAGTTTGTAGAATCTTCATAGTGATCCTGTGAGAAGTATTTTGCAGGGTAGAAATATGAAGTGAGGTGCTTCCAACCTAGCCAGGGCAGAGCTTGAATTTAAGCCTAGTCTTACCTGGTTTAGTCAGCTACATGCTTGCCTCTTCACTCTGCTGCCTTCTTAGATACTTGGGGGGTGGAGGTGAGGTGACTGGGAATGTTCAGTTGCTATGCTGGTCTCTAAGACCCACACCCACAGAAAGGCTCCTTCCCCCCCCCTCCCCCCGGTATTCCAGATCCTTTTATTGGAAAGAATTCTTGATGCCTTAGTTAATGAGCAGTAAAAGGAAATCCATTTATTTTAAAACCTGAGACCTGCCCTTTTTGGGCCCTAGGGTTCTAAAAAATAGTTTAGCCCATTTCTCAGATGAAAAACTGGAGACTAAGGAAAGAGACTATCGAGATCTCACAGCCATTAGTAGAACTTTTTTCTACATTCTGCTTGTATTAATCATTTTTTTAAAAGGAGCATTCATCCATTTGAAGTACTAACAACTCCCAACAAGGAGCATCATCACTTAAGCAGTTGTTTTATCAGTCAGTGTGCTGAGGAGGGCACCATCTCTGAGTAGCATCCTGGAAGTCATGGCAAATGGTGCTTAGAACTGGAGGATGCATCTGCAAAACCAGGTAATAGTCTGAAGGAAAGGAACAGGAGTGGAGAAAAAAGCCTGAGGAAGCAGAGAAGAATGGCTCTGTTGGCAATGGGGTGATCATCCATTGTGGTTCTTTTTGGAGCATCTATTGAAAGCTTTGGACTCCCTGAGAAAAGTTGAGGTGGGCAAACATTTACAAACAAGTGCAGGGGATTCATTGTTCACTTTCACACACATCCTGAACCTCATGGTCCTCAAAGAACCATTGCCCTGGGAAGCGGGTGTGGCTCAAGCGATTGGGCTGCCTACCACAGGGGAGTTCACCAGTTCAGGTCCCGGGTTCAGTTTCCAGTGCTTCCTGGAGAACAAGCTGGTGCGACTGGCAGGCGTGGCAAGCTGACACACACAGACACAGAGGAAAGACAAGCCAGGGAGCTGAGGTGGCTCAGGTGATGATTGAGCACCTCCCACATGGGAGTTCCCAGGTTCAGTTCCCAGTGCCTCCTAAAGAGAAGATGAGCAGACACAGCACACAGCAAATGGACACAGAGCAGACAATGACCACAAACAACGGCAGGGGGGCGGGGAATAAAAAATCTTAAAGAGATGTCAATTCTACCCGAACTGATTTACAGATTCAGTGTAATCCCAATAAAAATCACATCACCCTTTTTTTTTTTAGACCATTGCCCTGAAAAAGATAGCACTAATAAAATCCTTGTTGGGTTCTGGTGTTTGGGTTGGACAGGCAAAGTTTCACTTATTTTCAGGAGGTACCAGGGATTGAACCTGAGACCTTGTACATGCAAAGCAGGCGCTCAACCACTGAGCTACACCCACTCCGCTTCAAACTTTTAATGTGTGTGAGGATCGCCTGTTAAAAAAACAATTCCCCCAGAGGTTCAGATTCAGCAAGCAGGTCTAGGGCGAAACCTGGGAATATGCATTTTGAGCATACGTCAATTCTGATGAAGTTTGCAGACCCTCTTAAGAAGGCACTAGTATTGCCTGATTTAGTTGGATATTGAAGTTGCAGAAATAAGTCGATCAAGGGGACAGAACATTGGTCCTTTGGTGCCCAATTTGTTGTGGGGTTTTTGTTTTTGAGGTACCAGAGCTGGAGATTGAACCTCATATGTGGGAAGCCAGTGCTCAACCACTGAGCCACATCAGCTCCCCTCAGTTGGTTTTTTGGTTTGCTTGTTTTTTTGTTTTTAGGAGGCACCGGGAACAGAACCTGGGACTTCCCATGAGGGAAGCAGACATTCAACCGCTTGAGCCACATCCGCTCCCCTGCTAATACTTTTGATCTTATTAAATTATCAAACCCTCTCCCACTCTTCCTTTCTCCTGTACCCTCACCCCACCTTTCTCTTCTGAATTTGCAGTATCCCACACCTATGCCAGGCATGCAACAAAGACTGGAACAGTGACAAGGAAACCCATGGCTTCTCAGTGCATTTTAGCCCCATTTCTGCTTGTTAGTAGTGAGGTCTCAAGTCAGCTCACGGCCTGGCACGTGATGCTACAGTTTCTGCCAAATGGCTCAGGATGGGCACAGCAATTCAAGTGACTAAGTGTTGCTCTGAAAAAGAAGTCGGGGTGGGCTGTACATTGTACCACCAAACAGCTTAAGAATCAGCTCTGGTTTTAAAGGGTCTTCCTAGTTCTCCAGAGAAGAATCTGAGGATGGAGGTGGGAGGTACCCACTGGTTTCCTGGTTCTCGTCCTTTACTGAAGACAGTTGTCCTGGAGACCTGTCCTAAGCACTTTACATTACACCATCATCTCACTCAATTCTTAAAACCCTCTGAGCTAAGAAATGTTCCGCTTTTACAGAGATGGCCCCTGAAGCTCAATTTGTCCAAGGTCACATCTATAAAATGGCAGAATGAGATGCAAATTGAGGGCTGCCAGGCTCAAAGCTGGGTCAGTTAACCATGCTTTATAGGGCCTGCCCTACACTGCCCTTGTGTCAGTGCTCTAGCCTCAGCCACACCCCAGGGCATCCTAAGTTCCAAGACTTGGCTTTCTAATTGGTGAAAATTTTGTTCAGGCCTTACTTGAACGGTCACTATTTCAACAGAAGTAAAACCCACCCCTCTCCCCGCCACACATACCCACCCCATACCCTGATTTCCTCTCCACCCTTCCCAGTAGAGTCAGGAGACCAAGGGTGAGCAGACATCATTTCTCTCTGTACAGTTTTTAATTTTTTATTTTTTGACGTTTGTGTTCAGATGAATGACACACTCAAGTTACAAAAATGGGGCCTTAAAAGAAGCACATTGTACAATGAACAAGCAGATTGGAGTTAAGAACACTGAAACGCTAACCCGCTACCACGAGAAGAGACAGGGAGGGGGTACAGGTTGGGAAGGGAGGGGCTATCGACAAAGGGGTCAGACAAAACTGAGAGGGGGCTGACTGGGTGAGGACAGAGGAAAGGTAGGTTTGCCCCAGGGCCTACTTGGTTTCCAGGTGCCACTTCCTGCTCTCCCCTGCCCACTACTTGCCACCCATCCCATCCCCACCCTCACCCCCATTCCAACCTGGTCATTCATGTGAGTAGGTGAGAGACAGCCACCTGGAAAGGGCTGAGCCAATCAGATCTTTACCCAGCAGGGTGGTCACCTAGCCTAGTGCAGCCCTGGATTTGGAAGGTGATGGTGGCAGCAGTGGGATAAGAGGCCAGAAAGAAGCTAGCAGAGAAGAAGTGACCAAAGATCAGGGCCTACTTTTCCCCCAAAGACCCCCTGCTCCTTTCCCACCCCTCCATGATCCAAAGGCCCTCTCTCCAAGGTGTCGAGAGAGGCCCCCAGTCACCCTGCAATTATATAAATAAATAAATACTGAGACCCTGGGCTTGGGGGACAGGTTGGGGGAGGGGCAGCAGGGAAAGAGGAAAGGAAAGAGCAGAGGAAGGGGAGGCAGAGGGGAGGGATCACAGACACAGTAAATAGTTGTCTCCGTCCCAGCAACTCTTCCGTCTGGATTTTTCTCTCCTTTTTCGTTTGTTTAATAAGGAGCTAACATCTCAAGGACAAATACTTAAAAATATACATTATTTTTTCTTTCTTTTTTTTTCTGCTTTTGTCATCGTCGTCTTGCTTTGGAGACTGCTGAGGTCAAAGTTCAAACCGCACCAAGGAACTGCGGCTTGGAGTTTTTGTGTACTTTTTTTATTTTTATTTTTTAAATTTTTTCACTTTTTTTTCCAACGTATAAAAAGGTAGCGGAGTTGTCTGTGGGTTTTTTTTTTAATGGTTAAATCTTTGGTTTGTTTCTTTTTTCTCTTGGAGGCCTTTATCTCTCGCACTTGCCTTTCCCACTCAGAGACCAGTGGGGGCCCGTGTCTTGCTCAGTCTTGCTCAGTCTGTCTCACGCTCGCTCTCACTCGGGTTTCCCTATCCTGGGCTAGAGGAGGAGAGAGGCACCCTGGGACGTAGGTGGGTGAGGGAATCTAGTCCAGTCAAGAGCTCGCTCCCCTCCTGGTTGGTCCCTTACCCGGTTTTCCCAGGGTGCAGGGCCTGGAGGCCCTCTCCTGGCCTTCCCCAGGGAGGAGATGGGTGGAAAGCCATCCTTCCTCCTGTCCTTAGTTCCCCTCCTCCAGGGGCTTGGGTTCCCCACCTCTACCCACCCCCACAGACACCCCCAGCCCCTTCCTCCCACTTCCGGCCCCCACCCCACCCCCACCCCTAGAAGAGACCAGAGAGAAGTGGTTTAGTTACTGGCATCTTTTTTCTTTTTTGGCACGATTAAAAGGCCCACCATCAGGGTAGACCCTGTCTCTGTCCCTCCCTTAAGTAGGAGATGAGGGTCAGAGAGAAGAGAAATTCAGAGGGTTCCCCCTTTCTCCAATCCACTCATCTCTCTTTCTTCCCCAGGCCCCTGGCCCCCCACCTCAGACATCTAGCCTAGCCCAGTGCCTGACCTGGGGTCTCCCTCCCCATTCCCCCACAAAAGCATCCCCAGCCCCAAAACTCTCTCGCTCACGCACATAGACACACGGACACGGGCTCTTTACAGACCACAAAATAAAAACGATGAGATAGTTTTGTTTCCCGGAGTCGAGACGGGGGGACTGGAGTCGAAGGGGCAGAGGGGGGTGGGGGACACGAATTCCCCCATAACCTTCCCAACCCTGGCTCCCTCCAGCCCCCCAGCCCCTTGCCCTGGCTGGCCCCCAGCCAACGATATTTGGTTTCCTTTTTTTAACATTAAAGTTCTATGAGGTATTTGGTGCCTTATCTCGAGTCCTCGGGGGAGGGGGGCCCAGGGGGGAGACCTGGGGCTCACCTGCCCCTCCCTCCCTCCCACCCCCTTCCCAATATTTGGTTTCACAGCTGTAGTTAAAGCTTGGGATTTGGTTATTTTTCCCCCTCCCAGGAATTTTCTTTCTTTTTTTTAAAAATTCTTTTCCCAGTTATGGGGGTTGGATGGGGAGGGTCCCCACCACCCCCAGCTGTACGGGGGTCCCTCCACCAATGTCAGGGCATTGGCCCCATCCCTGCCCCCTGCTTCCTCCTCTCCTCTTTGCCCCACTTCCCCCACCCGGGGGAGGGGAGAGGTCCCAGGTGCTGGAGGAAGCAGGATGAAGTGGGTGGTGGTGAGTCCTGGATTTTCTTTCCCTTTTTTTTGGTCTAGAATCATAGTTTTTGTTTGAGTCATCTCCACCATGCCTTCCATGCTGCCTGTCTTCTTGGAGGTGTTTTTGGTTATCATTCCTTTCATTTTGCTCTGCTCAGATGTCCTTCCTCTCTGGTCAGGAGCCCTCGGCCTCCTCTGCAGCCTTGGGCTAGGGCCCAGGCCCTCTCACCAGTCCCTTCTCTCTTCAGGAAATCAGAATGGACAAACTCAGAGGTAGGGTGAGGGCCGGGAGTCGGTTCAGCGGAGACACTTACATTCCGGCGAGGATGGGTCAACAACATACCAGGTCCCGTTGGTGCCAGGGGTGAGAGGGGTGGCTGCTCCCCTGCTGCCCGGACAAGGCACCCGGAGGCCCTGCGACAGCCCCTTCCCTGCGGCCTCCGTGGCCCGGCCCAACAATCTCATTCCCGGGTGGGAGAAGGGAGAGGACGCTGAGGCCTCGGGGTCGCCTGCCTCTCTGGACTGTCCAGCGGAGGGTGTGGAAGCCATGGGGGCAGCACGGCCCTGCTCCCCAGGGCCCCCCGTCCCTGCTGCTGCCCGTGAGGGCCAAGGCGCCAGCAGGCCGCCCAGCTCCACTCGGATTTCCATGGCTCGCGTCCTTCACAGCAACACTTTGGTTTGAGGAGACACGGAAAGAAAGAGATTGAGAGAGGTGAGAAAAGAGGGCACGGAGAGGGAGAAGAGAGGCTGCGTGAGGAGAGAGGACAGGAAGGAGAGAGGAGAGAGAAGAAAACAGAAAGAGAACTCAAAGGAAGGATCAGACCACCCGAAAGTTTGTCAGCTTCCCTTCGTCCATTCTTTTTGCTCTTATTCCTTTTGTCTTTTGTTCCTGCTTTTTTTTTTTCCCTTTAAAGCTTTTTCAGTTGATTGGGGGGCTGCTCAGCCCTGTCCCTGACACCCTCTCTCGGCCCCTCCCACCCACTTCCACCCACCCCAGCTGAGGGACAGGCCCTGCCCCAGCCACCCCACTCCGGCTTTCCCGAAGATGACGTCCATGAGGTATTTGTGAAGAGAAAGAAGCATCCGTCCTTCCATCCGCCTCCGGGACCAAGGCCCTGAGCCACTGCTGCCGGGTCTTGGCTCCGCCTCGCGGCTCCTCCTTCATCTGAAGAGTCCTTGTCTTCTTTCCCTTAAATATATATATATATCTATAAATTCTTTTTTTTTTTCTAGTTTTAATTATTGTTTGTTTGGTTTTTTGTTTTTGGTTCAAAACTTTGTCGGCCTCCTCGGTAGCGGGAGGGCAAGGTGGCTCCCAGCAGCGTCTCTGTTCCCCGTCGAGCCATGTCCGGGCTGGGCAAACGCCGGGGCCCGGCCGAGATTGGAGGGAGGTCTCGTGGGGGTGGCGGTCACCGCAGCGCCCTCCCGGCTGGGGACCACAGATCATGGCACTGTCCCTGCCACGTGGGCCCCGAAGGGGACGCCATCTGGAGGAAGCCCGCCACCGGGGTGCGTGCGTGTGTGCATGGGCGAGGGGAGTGAGAAGGCGGCATCTGCCAGTGTGGGGGGCACGGAACGAGGTGAGTTCTCTTTTTGGTTTTTGGTTAATGTCAAAGAACATGAAGGATCCCACGGATAGGCACTGGAATATGAATTTTTTTGTTGTTGTTCAGGGAAACTGACAGATGAGGATGGAGAAAAAAGACAACTTGAATGCCCTCACCTTATCCCCTCTTGCCAGAAACTTCTACCTTCCCAAAGGCTGGGCAGTGGGGGTAGATTCCAGAGCAGAGGAGGGCGACAGGGGTGAGGTGGGACTTGTGAGAGCTAGAACTTGGCAAAATGGCCTAGCCCACCCTTCAAAGGGAAACGGGGCGGTGCAGGGGGTGACAAGTCTTCCCCAGGCCTGCCCCTGAATTCGCCCCTGGCGAGGGGGAGGGGGGGTTAAAGCAAGACCCCCTGCCCAGGCGGGGAGAGCCAGGGGAGAGGGGGACACATGGTAGGAACACATTCTGTTGAGCACAACGCTAAAAATTCTGTACATCCTTTGGATGAAGCTACTGAATATTTGGTGTAAGGTTGTCCAGGCCCCTTCTCTTTCACCTTCTGAAAAAGGACCTTTGGCCAGGGGTTCCAAGCCCCACCCCACTGCCGCAGGCCGCGTCCTGTCTTCCCAGGCCCAGGGCTGGGGCTGGGAGGTGAACCCATTCTCTTTGCTCTTCTGGCCCCCACTGGGGCAGGGCGGTGCGCTTGGGGCTGGCCCCACAGCCAGGGGCTGGGCTGGGGTCCCACGAGCCGAGGCTTCCCTGCCCCTGGCTGGTGCCTATTTGGTTCTTAGTGGTGAGTGTGAGCGCACTGAGGTCTGGTTCGCGACTGGTTTTTGGTTTGTTTGGGGAGGGGGGCTTGTTTTTGGTTGTTTTTGTTTTTGTTTTTTTTTGGTTTGTTTATTTTTCACCTCTTGGTTCCTTTGGGGCAGCTGGTTTCTGTTGTGATTATTTTTGGTTTTCTTTTTTGTTGGTTGGTTGGTTTCTTTTCCTTCTTTTTTCTTTTTTTTTTTTTTGTTTTTTTTTTTTGGTTTTTGGTTGGTTGTTTTTTTTGGTCTTTCCTCCCTTGTCACTCTTGCTCCTGGACCCTCTGTGCCCCCACCGCTGGCCTTCTCACCCTCTTCCCGGGCGGGGGACTGAGGTGGAGACAGAGGAGTTGGAGGGGAGGTGCGGCAGGCCCTCATTCGGGCTTGGACCCTGCCTCGGGCCCCCCCGGGCCTCCGGGGGTCTGTGCGGCCGCCTCGCTGCAAGTGGACGAGGACGAGGATGAGGACGAGGACGAGGACGAGGATGAGGAGGAGAGGCCAGGAGACTTGCTGGAGATGGAGGCCGCCACGGCTGCCGCGGCCGCCGAGACCAGGCCCACCCCGGGCGGGGCGCTGAGCAGGGGCAGCCCAGCGTGGTTCAGGAAGAGCGGCGAGGTCACCAGGCCGGGGCTCCCCGGGGCCGCGCCGGCCGCCCCCAGCACCAGGTTCCCGCTGCCATCAAGGCTGGTAAGGGGCAGGGTTCCACCAGAGGCCAGCGCTGGCGGGAAGAGAGAGAGGCTGGGCTGGGGGCGCGCCTGCCGGAGTCCTGCCCCCCCCAGCTCCCCACTGGCCCCACTGACCCGTCAGCACCCCTCACACCTTCCCCAAAGGCCAGATGGGCATGAAGAGGCGAGCGATGCAGTGAGCGGGGCAGGATGGCATGGCTGGAGCGGCAATGGGGGGGCTCGAGGCCCCAGGGGCAGGGCTGGTGACGGTGGGAGGGACAGGAGGCGGCACGCACCTTGGATAGTGGCCAAAGGGTTGTTGCTCATGAGGGCTGGACTCAGCCCGGAGCTCAACCCCACCATTGTGCTTCTGCAAGAGGCAAAGCAGAGGCGTTAGCAGGGGCGGGGCCCCCCCGGCGAAACTGGGGTGCAGCTCCCCCCACCCCAGAAGCAGCAGCGACCCTGCTACTCCCCGCAGCCTCCCCACCTGCGGCTGCCCACTTACCCCGTGCTGGGGTTCAGGCCCGACAAGCCGATAGCCGGGTGGCTGCCTTGAGGGCTGGGATTTGTGCTGTTGGTGGTGGCCGGGGGTGGGGGAGTGATAGAAGGAATGGAATTGAGGGGGGGCGCGGCCCCGCC
>JAKSZT010054134.1:7878594-7965787 GCA_026826555.1 Tolypeutes matacus
GTGATAGAAGGAATGGAATTGAGGGGGGGCGCGGCCCCGCCCCCGCCGCCACCCCCTCCGGCTGTCCGGCTGGGGTGGAGCGTCCCCACAGCTGAGGATAAGGTAGTAACTGCCAGAGAGAGACAGAGAGATGGAGGCTTCAGCTTAAGACGCGACCTCCCCGGCCCAGCCCCACGGCGTCTCCCATCCTCTCCCCCCTAGGGCCCATTCCCTTGTGCCTCGGCCACAGCGACAGCAATCATGGCAGTCAGGGCAGCTGTCACCTCTTGAGCCCGTGCCCCATGGCCGGTGTCGGCCGCATCGGAGACGGGATTGCCAAATGCAGAAGCAGGGGTGCGTGTGGGGACAAGGTGCCCTGCGGGCTGCTCCTTCCGGGACATGGGACCTGAGGCCTGGCTTCCTGGGCTGAGCGACTGGGCCAGCGCCTTAGCCTCTCGGGCCTCCGGTTCCCCCATCCAGAGCACGGGGATAAAGACTAAAGCCACCTCATGAGATGGGACCAGGGACTACAGGCCTGCCCTAGCTCCTGCATCACCTCCATTTATTATTTCTCCACCTGGGTAGGGGCAATGTGCTATTTCTTTTATATTATTCTAATGTAGATGGCATTAAACTTGCCCTGTGCCAGGGAGCTGGAAGAGGGAGCTTCGGGCCCAAGAGTTGGTATGTATAGGTGTGTGTACAGGCATGCAAAGCCACACACACACACGCACACACACATGCACACACTCACACTCCTGGGAATATGTAATATATAGAAGATGCATTTCTGTATACATACATGTATATGTGCATTTACATCTTCTGCATGTATCACACATTCACAAGAATTTGATAAAAACCGAGGCTCAGAGAGGTCAAGTTCACACAGCTTGTAAAAGACTGCGGCCAGAGTGCGTCAGCTTTTAGCAACCCAGTACTCTTCCCATATAGAATCATACAGAAGCAGATCAAGGCCCAGCTGCTCCAGCCAAGGAGGGGTGGGGCCTACGTACTCCCCTTGGTCCCTCCCACGCCCCCCACACCCCCTGGCTCAGCCTAGAGGCCACGGATTCCCAGAGCCACTCAAGAACCTCTCTCGGGTTCCAGCTGTGCCGCGCCCTCCCACACCCCCCTCACCCTCCTCTGCCCTCCCTGACCTGTTGTGCTCAGACTGCTGGAAGCTTGGGACAATGGCAGGGTCCCCGCGCCCCCTGGGGGCGTGACCTGGGGAGAGAGGAGAGGAGGTATGGTTAGCCACTGGGCCCCACAAGCCCCCCAGTACACCTGGGGGTACATCCCCCCGCGCTTCTGCACCCAGCAAGGGGGAAGAGGGGTTGTTGGTGCAATGACGAGTCCTGGCTGCAGCATCTTTCTTCACATTTGTCCGGGTGGCCCTCAGCCCCCAGCAGGCAAGAATGGCTCCCCAGCCCCTGGGATGCTGGCGCCCCCTGCTGTCTGAAAGGACTGTGCAGCCCACTCGCTTGGCTTGCCCCTGGGATTCCCAAAAGCTAAAATTCCTTTCCCAGACCCAATCAACACTCTCCTTTGAAGAGTGAGCTTGGGAGGAAATGCAGGAGAAATTGTTCAAAGTGTTGCCGGCAGTCTGAAGTGCGTGAGAGGGAGAAAAAGGAATCCAGACCAAGCTGTATCTGTCACATTGCCTGGTTTTCTGGGACCATCCCCCCAGCCTCCTTCTTGGTCTCTCTGCCTCCAGTCTCACCCTTTTTCCATCAGCCCCCCAGAAACTTCCCTCTAAACTTGACCCTGTCCCTCCCCAGCTCAAAACTCGCCCTCTCCCCTCTGTCCTCAGGGCTCTTGGTTCAAGTTCCTCAGCCTGAAATTCACCCCCACTCAGTCATCTGCATTCCAGCTCCAGCCCCAGCCAAGTCCCGTGGGTGCTCCCGCCAGCTCTCCCGCCTCTGCCCGCTGCGCCTCCGCCTGGAAGGCCCTTCTCTCCTCCGTGTGCCTGCCTCACTGTCTCTCCTCTGTGACAGTCCCTCCCCCGGCTCCTCTCTGAGCCTTGCTAGCTGGAGAAGGGATTTGCTCGCCGAGTCTGTGTGTGCCTGTGGACACGGGCAGCCAGTGCCCATGGGTGCGGCGTGTGCCGCTGCATGTCTGTGATTGGGCGCTGGTGGCCCTGCCTGGTACCACGGCCCTGGGTGTGTCATCCTGTGTGGCTGGTCCTTGGTAGCTACGCCAGTGTGTGTCTCTGGGCACCTGCCTCCCTCATAGGCAATCACAGGTCCCTAGAAGTTGCGAGGATCCCTGTGTGACTGTGACACAGGCCTCTCTCTGCCTCTGATCGAGGAGCTGGGACAGCTCGGAGGGGTGGGCTCCTGGTACCAGGTGGGGGCTGTAGCTGGCCGGCTTCCCCGGGCTGGGGAGCATGGGGGCCGCGCTGCAGGGGTTGATGCGTTTCTCCTTCTGGCGCCGGTTGCAGAACCAGACGCGGATCACTTCCTTCTCCATGTGCAGCTGCTCGGCGATCAGCAGGATCTCCTCTGAGGTAGGCTTCTGGTTCTGTGGGCAGAGGGCTGCTCAGAGCCAGGCCCACCTCTCCAGCCGCCCCTCCAGCCGCCCGGGGGTGGGGGGTGTGGGCCTCACCGCTAGAAAACTCTTCTCTAAGGCGAAGCGGACGTTTGTCTCAATGCTGGTCCTCTTCTTGCGCCTCCGGCCGGGGAGCCCATCGAAGCCCAGGCTGGGGCTGCTCAGCTGGTTGGGGCTGGGCAGGCTTGAGTCCACAGACATAGTCTCTGTGCCAGGAGAGACGGGGGGCATGAGAGCGCATCACCGCCGCCCGCCGCCCGCTGCCCTCCCTGCAGCCCCAGCGCAGTCCCACCTGCATCATTGAGCCACTTCTCCAGGAGGGGCTTGAGTTTGCACATGTTCTTGAAGCTCAGGTTGAGGGCCTCGAAGCGAGAGATAGTCGTCTGGCTGAAGTCGTTGCCGTAGAGCTTGCCCATGGCCAGGCCCACATCGCCCTGGGCCAGCGGGGCGGGGTCAAGGGTCAGGGCTGAGTCTACCGGTAGGTTGCCCCCCCCCACCAGACACATCCCCTCCCCGCACGCCCACCCGCCAGCCTGTTGACCCCAGACCTGCGTGAAGCCCAGCTTGATGCGGCGTTGCTTGAAGGTGCGGGCAAACTGCTCCAGCTCCTCCAGGTCGCTGGGCTCCTCGGGGTGGGATGGGGGCTCCAAGCATTTGGGGGGCTGCGGGTGTGAGAGGTGCGGGTCGGGCAGCGTGGGGCGGGTCACGGCCTGGTGTGGTGGGGAGGTGGGTGGGATGCAGGACGGAGGACCAGGATGGGGCTCAGTGACGGCTGGACGGTCCCCATCCCTCCCTGTGGTTCCCACCTCTGACTCTGGGCCTCCCCTACCCCAGGGAGGCCCCTCTCCACTCAGCTGTCTCTTCTTGTCAAGATGAGGACTCTGTGCACCTCATCCTCTCACTGCCTGGCACTCTGTGCACTCTCCCTCCGAGCTTGCAAATCCCAGAAGGGGCAGCCAGCTTCTCTTGCCCTCCTGCCCATCCCGTGCTGGGAACACATGCAGTAAAGGGCTCCTCTCTGGAGCTGGGGATGGGGTTTTCATCCTGGCTCTGCCACCAACTTGCTGGGTAGCTTAGGACCAGCACCCTAACCTCCTAGGCCTCAGTTTCCCCTCTGTGGGATGGGAACAATCACTGCTGCTCTGCCTACCCACAGGGTTATAGGGAACATCATGGTAAGAATGCACAGGTTGCAAATAAAGTGTAAGTATAAAAAGTAGAGAGGAGCGGATGTAGCTCAAGTGGTTGAGCGCCTGCTTCCCATGTACGAGGTCCTGGGTTCAATCCCGGAACCTCCTAAAAAAAAAAAGTGGATGGGAAAGGAGATTAAGGAGATTTACAAAGAAGCAACAGCTCTATCTGGAATGCTTCTGTGTTGGTTAGGCTAATGTGTCAACTCGGCCAGGTAGTTGTGTCCAGGTGTTTGTTCCAGCAAGCACTGGGCTAATTGTAATACAAGAGCATTTACGGACTTCAATCACCAGTGAGTTTACTGGGTGGATGTCTGATTACATCTGCATCAATCAGGGAGATTACATCATCAATGGGTGGTGCTTTTATCCAATCAGTTGAATGACTTAAAAGCGGAAGTGATTTCAACATTCAGAGAGAATTTCCCAGCTCTTCCTTGGACAGGCAACTTTTCCCAGAAACTCATCGACGATCTTTCATCGGGTTTTCATCGGAGCCCCTGGTTTGCAGCCTGCCTGCAGAACCTGGACTTGTGCATCCCCATGGTCGCGTGAGAGACTCTTTTAAAATTTCATATTATTGACAGATATCTCCTGCTGATTCTGTTTCCCGAGAGAACCCTGACTAATACAGCTTCCTTTCCCTAAAAGTAAAAGATCTGAAGCAAATATGGCAAAAGGGTGGTGGGTGCAACGATGTTCGTTACACCATCCATGATCAATTATACAAAATCCTAGGGCCAGATGTGTTTTAGAACGCAGCATTTTGCGGGGGGGGCATACATCATAGATCACATGAGCTCTCCATCAGGGTCAAGGGCCTATAATCAGACACAATGACAACTCTGCAGCAAAGCATGAATATCACCAAGAGGTATAAATAAGGTCAGACATGGCCACATATCAGCTCTGGTCAGGTTTTGCAGCCAAATGAGTTCTGGTGCCAAAGTTACAAGGAAAACTTGATTTCCAGAGCAGTTTGGAGTTCAGAACTGCAGATAACACCTGTATTAGTCTCCAAACATTTTAGAATTTCTGAAATAGCTTCTATTTTTTTAAAGAAAGGGCTGAAAAAAAAAAAAGAAGAAGAAGGGTAGGGGAGAGCTTTGAAATCCATAAAAGGTTGTGAAAGATTATTATTACTAAAGTCTAGGACCAGCTCAGCAAACTGAAAGAAAAGCTTTGGGGGCCAGGCAGGTGGCATAAAGGAGCAAGGCCAGCAGGTGGGCGTCTGGGGGCCTGGCAAGCTCGTACCCTGCCTAAGGGGCCATGGCTGCGGCCAGCTGTCCATTGCCCTGGGCACCCATGGGCCCCATGCACATCCAGTCTTGCAAGATCTGGTTTGTCCAGGGAAGCTGGACATCTGACTCTTGCTGGGAATTTAGTTGGCAACGGATTCAATTACAAAATAAAGCAAAACAAAACCAAACTATGTGGGCCAAATAAGACTTGTCTTTGGGCCCCCATTTCCCATCTCTGGGCAGGGAAGCACACATGCCTTAGTAAACAATAGCCGCCTTCCTCAGAGAACCTTCCAGTTGCAATGCTAGAAGAGACCCAAAGCACCCTTAACCTAAAGGCTCCCCAACCCCCTGAAATCTCATGTGTTTGTTGGCTTGTGCACTTTTTGGGGGGAGGGGGAAAGGTTCTCAAAGGAGCCCCTATGCCTGAAAGGGTTAAGAACGGTGGGACTGGTGCAGCTACTCTCCTTCCATGGAGAATGGCTTGTGTAGGCTCCCACAGCTAATCAGTGGCAGAGGTGGACTGGGCCCCAGGTGTCCCAACCCCTGTCTTGGCCCCTTGTGGCTAAGGGGTGGGCCAAATGGAGGGGGCCCCCTCCCATTCACTCAGCCTTCATCAGGCCTTACTGCTTAGCAGATGGTCTCACCTGGGCAGGAAGCCCGGCCCGGGGCTGGGAGGTCAGAAGAGCTCCCTGGGTTTGCTGAGGTAGCTGGAATAGATTTGGCGTCGGTAGCAGGCCTGGGGAGACAAGGGAGGACGCATGGGGTTAGGGGGTAAGGGCGACAAGGGAGGTTCCGCGGCGGCAGCGGGGCGGCCACTCGAGCCGGGCCGTACCTGGCTGACTCTGCTGGGCCTGCGGCAGCAGGAACTGAGCCGGCGGCTGGAGGTGGTGTCCGGGCACAAGCACCAGCTGCTGGAGCTGGAGGAGCTGCTGTATGTCCTTGCAGGGAGGGGAAGAGACAGAAAGACAGCCTGAGTCCTGGCTGGCTCCTCCCTTTCTGCATCACCCTGAGCCCTGGGGGGCTGAAGCTAGGAAGGTGCTCTGTGGGGCGCTCTGGCCTGGGGCTGTGAAGGGTGGAGCATGGGGTGTCTGAAGGGTGCCCTTGTGCTCAGGGCAACCAGGAAGCATCTCCCAGGCCTGGGGTAGCCAAGGGTCCTATCTGGGCAGTCCCAGAAAGGCTCACTCTTTTTCTGCCTTTTCTTTCTCAATGGAATATTTGTCTTGTACCTTCCCACAGAACAAAAGAACGGTTTAAAAATGTAAATCAGACCAAGTCTTTTCTCCATTTAAAACACTCTAAAATAAAATGATAGAATGTCTGTGGTGAGCTTTAAAATACTCCAGCAGGGAAGCGGCTGTGGCTCAATCAGTAGGGCTCCCGTTTACCATATGGGGGGCCCCGGGTTCGGTTCCCAGGGCCTCCTGGTGAAGGCAAGCCTGCCCGCACGGCGTGGTTAGCTGACCCGGCGAGCGCAGGCAGCAAGGGGGGGATAAATGAATAAATAAATAAAAATCTTAAAAAATAATAATAATAAAATAAAAAATAAAAATAAAATACTCCAGCAAATAGTGGGCATGTAAACTGGTACAACCATTTTGGAAAACCCTTCGGCACTATCTGCTGAAAGCTGAACATACACCAGCTTGATGACCCAGCAGCAATTCTACTCCTAATCTAACCCAACATAAATGCGTACATGTGTTCACCAAAAGACATGCCCTAGGGAAATGGATGTGGCTCAAGCAGTTGGGCACCTGCCTACCACATGGGAGGTCCTGGGTTCGGTTCCCAGTGCCTCCTAAAGAAAATGAGCAAGACAGCGAGCTGATGCAATGGGCTGGCATAGTGAGCTGATACAACAAGATGACACAATGAAGAGACACAAGGAATAAGACACAATGAGAAAAAAAAAAAAAAAAAGACACAATGAGAAACACAACAAGCAGGGAACAGATGTTCCTGCTCAAGCAATTAGGTGCCTCCCTCCCAGATGGGAGGTTCCAGGTTTGGTTCCTGGTGCCTCCTAAAAAAAGATGAGCACACAACAGACACAGAAAGCAGACAGCGAGTGCAAACAACAAGGGGGAAGGAATAAATAAATAAAATTTAAAAAGTAAATCTTTCTGAAAATATATGAAGATGAAACTTAAATAAATAAATAAATAAATAAATAAAAAGACATGCCCTGGAAGGTTCACACAGCAGAACTATTTGTAAGCCAAAACTTGAAGAGACCCAAATGCCCATCAAAGGTAGAATGGGTCAATAAACTGTGACTTAGTGGAATGCTATGTGGCAATTAAAATGAACAGTCTACCATCTACAATTACACCCAACAATATAAACCTTCCAAACCTAATGATAACCGAAAGAAGCTGGTTGTGATAGAAAACATTCTGTGTGGTTCCCTTTACATTTCATTTGCATGCTAGAAGTTGGGGGGTACAGACTGGAAGGGAGGGGCACGAGAGGACTTTTCAGGGGCCTGGCATGTCAAGTTTCTGGATCTGGGTGCTGGGCACGTGGGTGTGCTCAGTTTTCGAGTACTCATTGAGCTCTACCCTTATGTTGCACACTTCTCTGTATTTCTTACACTTTAATAAAAAAAAGAAATTTAAGGAAATGAGGCAGAGAAAGAGGGGAAAAGAAAAATCCCAGGGAAAAAAAGCAAGGTAAATAGATGAAACAAGATTGGCAAAATGTTGATATCTGTTGAATTGGGTGACAAGTAGGGACTATTATATCATTATCTCTACTTTTATGTGTTTGAACATTTTAAAAAGAAAAGGCAAAACCCATTACACACACACACACACACAACACTCTGATGGCTTCTCAGAGCTCTTAAAAATACAATTAGAACTCCTCACCTGGCCTTTAAGGCTTTAATACTGGGGCCTGCAGAGTCTTTTGGCGTCAACTCCTACCACCCTCTCCCTCGCTATGTGCCAACCATTCAGTCCTTTTCTGCTTCTCAAACGTGCCAAGCTTGTTCCTGCCTCAGGGCCTTTGCACCTGCTGCTCCCTCTGCCTGGACAGTGCTTGTTCTCACACTCATGGCTGGTTCCTCCTTGTCACTCAGGTCCTAACACAATGTCACCTCTTCAGAGATGCCCTCTTCAACCACCTAATCTAAACCAGTCTGCCCCCCTCACCTCCCTTTATCATGTCACCCCTCCTTTTAGCTCCTTCACAAGACTTATCACTACCTTGAGTACTCTCTCTTTCCATCTGGTCTCCCTCACTGGAATGTCACAGCCTTGACTGTACTGCTCACTGCTGTACCCTCAGCATGTAAAACAGTACCTGGCACCCGCTAAGGGTGCTCCATATATATTTGTTGAATGAACCAAGACTGATGCTTCCTAATTTTCTCAGCAACTTTTATGGATAGTTGGAAGTTGTAATATGTTACTTACAGTTATGATTTTATCCTTCTGGGAAATGGGGGAGGGGGGCGGGTTGTGGCACCTACCCCTCAATTCCTCCCAATGCTATTATTATTTCAAAGACCAATTTAATGTCCCAGGAAATGAACAAACTGGGAAAAAATATAAGTAACTAGACACGAAGGGCACATTTCTCTAAGATATTAAAGAGCTGTTACAAATCCTAAGAAAGAGACTAAGAACCTGACATGGCCAACTAACATGTTTGCTCACTAGAAGATAAATACAACTACACCTGCACTGAGATGCTATTTTTACCTATCAGGTTGGCAGAGATAAAAAGAACAGCTAGTGTGTTACCTTGGTTACAACCAATGAAACATTATTATAATAATTATATTATTAACTATAGACCAGAGTTTATATTAGGGTTCACTCTCTGTGTGGTATAGTTCTATTCTGGTACCATACATATAAACTAAAAGTAATCATTTTAGTCACTTTCAAGTATATAATCCAGTGGTGTTAAATACATTTACAATGTTACACCACTGTCACACTAACACAAAATGTTAACAGTAGGGCAAACTGTGGGCTGGGGGAGATACATAGGAACTCTGTTCTTCCTGCATGGTTTTTCTGTAAATTTACAACTACTCAAATTTAAAAAACAAAAACAAAAACAAGAAGGTACATTGGCACAATCTCTATGAAGGGCAATTTGGCAACGTGTGTCAAAATTACAAACGCATGTACCCTTTGACTCAGCCATTCTACTTCTAGAAATTTACCGGAGGGAAATACTCACACTTGCACAAAATGACCGATATAAAAGGATATTCTGGGACGGATGTGGCTCAAATGGTTGGGCGTCCGTCTCCCATATGGAGGGACCCGGGTTCGATACCCGGGACCTCCCGGTAAAAAAAAAAAGGATATTCTTTGCAGTAGTATTTTAGCAAAAGACTGGAAACTAGCTGAGCATGAAGCAGTAGGGGATGGGCTGAATGAACGGGGGTGGATCTACGTGGTGGAATTCTATGCAGCCATCAGAGAGAACAAGGACCCTCTTTGTGTCCTGATATGGAACAATCTCTGAGATCCCTGTTGAGGGGAAAGATCAAGATGCAGAACAGTGGGGAAGCGGCTCTGGCTCAATCAGTGGGGCTCCTGTTTACCATATGGGAGGCCCCGGGTTTGGTTCCCGGGGCCTCCTGGTGGGGGCAGGCCCGCCCGCACGGCGTGGTTGGCTGACCTGGCGAGCACAAGCAGCAAGGGGGGGATAAATGAATAAATAAATAAATAAAATCTTTAAAAAAAAAAAAAAAAGATGCAGAACAGTGGGTGTGATATGCTATTGCTTGAGTTAAAAAAAAAGTCTGTGTAGGGGTGTGCTTGGCTATGCATAGACTAAATATGGAAAAATGCACTAGAAACTTGCAACATTGTAAATCTTTCTATATCTCCTGAATTGTGAACATTTACCTAAATAAATGCCCCTGTGTCCCACCCCTGCTCACCCGGTTGAACAGTCACTTCTGCCTAACATCCCTGCTCTTTCACCCCTTCGCC
The DNA here is from genome assembly GCA_026826555.1 of Tolypeutes matacus. Lineage (NCBI taxonomy): Eukaryota > Metazoa > Chordata > Mammalia > Cingulata > Chlamyphoridae > Tolypeutes > Tolypeutes matacus. The sequence goes on from JAKSZT010054134.1 coordinate 7,888,519, forward strand.
TTGCAAGGGCTTTGAGTCTGTCCCCTGTCCACTTGTGAAGGCCCCGGCTTTTTCATACTGTGCTCCCAGAGTGATGGTGTCCCCCAGTGGCAGAGTTGTCCAGGGTGCCCTCACTCCAGCTGCTAATGGTCCAAGCAGACAGCTCAAGACTCTGTGCGGTTTTGAAGTCTTAACACTTTAGCTTTCAAAAGTGTGCCCATTCTGCCTTCTTTTCCCTGCCTACCCCTAGCCTGCCTCCCTTCCAGATGGGCAGTGACTGGGAAGTGAATGAAGCTTGAGCTTCAGGGCCTCCTGTTTACACTGGACCCTTCCAAGGCCCTGCGCCTAATTTCAGTTTCATAATTTTGTATTATTTTTCTTCAAAAGGGCCCCCAACCTCTATAAACTTCAGACCCACAAACTGGACGTGCCCTGCTCTCTGCTGCATCTCTCACAATGCAGTTTATTTGCTTAGATATATTTTCCCTCTACTGGACTGAAACTCTAGCAGCCAGAGGCCACGTCTCTTTCTTCTTATGTCCCTAACCTTGACAAATGCCCACTGAATTGAATCAAAATGAAAGAGTCCAGGCCCCAATCAAGACGCCAGAGTGAGACACTTCCATCCCCCCACAGAAGCTTTGAACCACCAGCAGGAATTGGCAGAAACATCTTTCTAAAAGCTCCAGAAAACAGTTAATGGATTGCATTAACAGGGAGAGCACTGAATCAGGAGAAAGGCCGCTTAAAAGTGATAGGATCTCAGGATGCCTGGGCTGGCCCCACCCCCTCCTCCCCAGCTGTGTGTGGAGCCGCAGGAGCTCCCTGTGCAGATCCTGGTCCCGGTTCGGGGGGGAGCAGAGTAACCCTCATGCACATACTGGAAGCATGGATGTCTGGACCACTCTGTCTGGCGGTGGCCTGGGGGACCTGCTGTCCCAGAACTTGCCCTGCATGTAGAAGGCGGCTCCCCTACAGAACGCTGTAGGACAAACAGTGCCTTGCCTGGACCATGAGGAAACTGTTTCCTAGGGTAGAGAGGACATTCACTTCCATGAAGTGGGGGAATTCCTAGGGCCACAGCTTCATGCCCAGGACAAGACATGTGCAGAGAGGATCAGGGAGGCCCCTGCGCTTTGGCCTGGAGTGAAGTTATGGATAAGCCCTGAAGGAGACACCACCCAGGTCAAACTGCAAAGACTGGGGAAGGTGTTTTCTTTTTTCTCCTCCTCCTCCCCCTCCTCTTCCTCCTCCTCCTCTTCCTCTTCATCCTCCTCATCCTCCCCCTCCTCCTCCTCGTTCTTTTGTTAGCCCCTGACATTCAAGGAAAGCTCTGACATAATACTAGCTGGATGCATGCTTAAGGACTAGATGTTCTCAGAGCCTAAAATCCAGTGATAATGCACTAAAATATCAAAATGTCCAAGTTTCAACAAAGGATTACAAAACAAACAAAGAAACAGGAATGATGGCCCAGGCAAAGGAGAAGATTAAAGCATGAGGAGCCATCAGAGAGGAGGATCAGACCTAGGACATACCAGATAGAGACTTTTTTTTTTTTTTTTTCAGATAGAGACTTTTTAAAAATGGTCCTAAATATGCTCAAAGAGCTAAAGGAAAACATGGGCAAAGAACTAAAGGAAATCAGGAAAACAATAGATGAACCCAAAAAGAATATCAATAGAGAGATAGAAATTATAAAAAGGAACTAAACAGAACGGAAGACCACAGTTACAGAAATTTAAAGTTCAATTCAATTCCCCTGATTGGAGCTAGAAGAAGAAAGAATCAGTGAACTTGAAGAGAAAATAACTGAAATCACCCAGTCTGAGGAACAGAAAGAGAAAAGAATGAAGAAAAGTGAATAGAGCCTGAGGAAGCTGTAGGACACCATCAAGCATACAAATTTATACATGTGGGAGAAGGAGAAGAAAGAGAGAAAGTAGCAGAGAGAATATCCAAAGAAATAGTAGCTGGAAACTTCCCAAATATAACTAAAAACATGAATATACACATCCAAGATGCTCAATAAACTCCAAACAGGACAAATTAAAATAGATCCCACAGTACTATGTTATCATCAAACTGCCCAAACGCCAAAAATAAAGAGAGAATTCTGGAAGCCGTAAGAGGGAAGCAACTTGTCACATACAAGGGAGCCTTGATAAGATTAAATGCCGATTTCTCATTAGAAATCATGGAGGCAACAAGGCAGTAGGAAGAGATATTTGAAGTGCTGAAAGCAAAAAATTGCCAACCAAGAAGTCTGTATCCAGAAAAAGTGTCTTTCAAAAATGAGGAAGGAATTAAGGAATTCCCAGATAAACAAAAGCTGAGGGGCTTCCTTAGCACTAGACCCGCCCTACAAGAAATGTGAAAACGAGTTCTGGAGGTTGAAAGGAAAGGACACCAGACAAGTGACTGAAGTCACATGAAGAAATAAAGATGTCTGGCAAAGATAATGACAGGGGTAAATAGAAATGCCAGCACTATTGGGTTTGTAAGCCCACGTTTCACTTCCTACGGGATCTAAAAGGCAAATGCATAAATTTAATGATAAACCAAAGGTTTTGGACTCATAGTGCATAAATACATAATTTGTGACTAGAACTACTTAGAGGTGGGGGACAGAGGGCTATAGGACACAGTTGGTGTGTGCTGTTGAAGTTGTTAAATTGTTATCAAAGCAAATGAGATTGTTATAGATTTAGGATGTTAAATTTAAGCCCCAGGTTAACCACAAAGAAAATATCAGAGAATATGCAAACTCACAGAGACAGAAAGTACAGTACAGGTTACCAGCAGTGGGGGGCAGGGGCAGTGGGGACCCAATGCAAAGTGAGTGTAGGTCGATTAGCGTTCCTGTTCAGGCACTCTCTGAGAAATGTCTGACAATGTTGTACTTAGAGACACAAGAACAATCTTTGCTATTATTGTGCCATAGATGTACATAAACTATGTTTGAATGCAGAATGAGTGTAGGGTTTCTATTTGGGATGAAGGGAAAATTCTAGTAATAGATGGTGGTGAGGGCACTGCAATATTGTGACTGTGATTCATCCCACTGAATGGTATGTTTGGGAGGGGTTAGGATGGGAAATTTTATGTTGTTATATATGTTTCCACAATTTGAAAAAAGAAAAAAGAACTAAAGAGATGATGACAATTAAATGCAATACATGATTCTGCATGGGATCTAAGAAGGGAGAAGAAAAGGCTCAAAAGGACATGATTGGGACATAAAAAATTGGAATATAAGACTATAAGCTTTATATAATGTTAAATTTCTTAAACTTGAGAACTGTACTTAAGGTGATTACATAAGTGAATACCCTTGTTCATAGGAAATATACATGGAAGTACTACATATTTCAGGAGTAGGATGTGTGTAACCTGCTCTCAAATGTTCAGAAAATAAATAGATAAACAGATGATAGAATATAGGACAAATACTGCAAAGTGTTAAAATTGGTGGATCTGGGTATCTAAGGGGGTGGAGGTATGTTGGAGTTGTCTGTATTATTTTTGCAACTATCCTGTAAGTTTGAAATTATTTAAAAATAAAAAGGTGTTTTGTTTTTTTTTTAAATGAATGAGCCCAGAAGTAAAGGCTTATTACTGGCATTTTTTCTGATTTCCTACAATTCTTAGTTTGTTGATTAAAATTTTTAACTCCTGCCTCTCTCCCTAGCTGGGCTCTCTGTGCAAATCCTCCCTTCACCCAGAAGTCTAAAAGAGAGGTGTGTGTGGGTTCTTTCTGAATCAGCAGGGAGAGGAAAAGGATGAGGAACTTGCAGGGGGTCTGGCAGTGAGAAGCCCAGATGAAAAACACTACAAGGCACTCCCACCCACAGGTCACTCCAACCAGAAACTTCGATTTCTCCTTCCCTTCCTCTCTTCTTAGGTCCAATCCATTCGCAAATCCCAGAAGCCTCCTCCACTTTCCCCCCCTCCATTGTCACCATCCAGCTTAAGCCACCATCACCTTCTGCCCCCAACCATCCATTCTCCCCAAGGCAGTCAGAGAGGGACCTAATAAAACAGGCTTCTCAACTTTTTGGCACCCTGAACTCTCTGGCATCTGACAAGACCTACTGCCCCCTTCTCAGAATTAAAAAAAAAAAAAAAAAAAAATGTGTAAGGTAAAATACATAGGGTTTTGAAAGAAATCCATTATACTGAAATACAGTGTTCAAACGCATTTTGAATTGTGATATAGTAATCTATAGGTTTCTTTACTAACACATTGAATCACAAGATCAAGCAACAGGTCTGATGACTACTGTGATTCCAAAGCAATGATGAGTGAAAACAGTACTTCAAGAGCTCTGCAACAATGGTAATAGAATATGAAAATATCTGCACTTTCTACTGGTGACAAAGTCAAGTACTGCTAATACTACTGTTGCCAGCATTCATAATAGAAAGCAATGAATAGTTAGAGGATAAAAATTGAGATGTAATTTTTCCCCATTCAAGTTTACGGACGCCCTGAATTCTATCCATGGAGCTTGCAGGGTGGTCTGTGACTCTAGGTCCCTGTACTTAAATATGAAACAAACCATAAACCCTCCAACAGCTTTCATCACATTTGTAACATAATCAAACTTCTTGCCTTGGCCCTGCATGAACCAGTCCCTGCTTGCCTATCCTTCCTCACCTCCCACAGTTCTTACACTCCCTAACTCTGATCTAGCCACACAGGTCTCCTTCCTGTCACTGAACCTAGAAAGGAGTTTTTACCTCAGGACTTTTGCACGTGTCATCCCCCACCCCCAGATGTGCACATGGACGGCCCCTCCTCATCTTTTAAGTCTCTGTCAAGGGAAGCAGATGTGGCTCAAGAGATTGGGCTTCCACCTACCACATGGGAGGTCCCAGGTTCAGTTCCTGGTGCCTCCTGGAGAAGGAGAGCTGGCGTGGAGAGCTGACGCAACAAGATGACGCAACAAAAGAGACACAAAGAGGAAAGACAATAAGAGACACAAAAAACCAGGGAGATGAGGTGGCTCCAGTGGTTGAGCACCTCTCTTCCACATGGGAGGTCCCAGGTTCGGTTCTCGGTGCTTCCTAGAGAGAAGATGAGCAGACATGGAGAGCACAGAGAGAATAGACATGGAGAGCATACAGCGACCGCAAACAATGGGGGGGGGAAGGGGATAAATAAGATAAATCTTTTTTAAAAAAAAGACTCTATCAAAAGCCCCCTGCTCAGAGAGGCCTCCCCTGACCACCTGCTGTGATAAGGAGCCTTCCTTTCCCTCAGTCACTTTTTTTTTTTTTTTTTTTTTTTACCTGGAGGTCCTGGGGATCGAACCCAGGTCCCTCCATATGGCAGACGGACACCCAACCATTTGAGCCACATCGCCCCCCTCAGTCACTTTCTAGCACATTATACTCTTTTTTTTTTCCTTCAAAGCAGTTATCTGCTTCCTGTCTGTCTGCCCAGCTAGGGTGGGTGTCAGCTCCATGAGGGCACCGGCTTGTCTGCCTTACTGCCCACTGAATCTCCCACCCAGAGAGGTGTCTGGGCATGGTGGATGCAAAAGCAGATATAAAGGGAAGTGTGGCAGCAGTGAGACTATGCTGGGTGAACAGTGAGCTGGGTTTTGCTGGCCAGTAGGAGGCCCCATTTCTCCACCATCTAGAGGCAGCGCGGAGCTCTGAAGCCGCTTGGGGCATATCACAGATGGTGCAGACGTTCTTGTAAGTGGAGAGAGGCCAGGGACCAGCCCCTAGCCAGAACGCTCAAGTTCAACTCTTTGTCCCCAGCCGGCGAGAAAAACTAGCACAGGGGGCTGGCGCAACCAGTAAGGCTGAGAAGAGAAGGACCAAGTCACTGGATCCTGATCAGTGTAGGTGCTCCCAGGTGATCAATAAAAGCTCAGTGTCTGAATGAGGTAACACCTAGGACTGGATGGATTTCGGGGGCGGACTGGCTGCGCTTTGCCGCCGCTGGGATTCTGGTCACAGATTGGGGACAGAAAGACTGAGACGCACGGTTTCTATAATACGTGGGTGACCTGGAGGATAACTGCCCACTTTCCCATCAGCCTTCCTCCCACCAGAGCCGGGTCGGCAGGGCAGCGGCCCAGCTGCTGCACCTCGCTCCACGCTCAGGTGCACAGGGCAGACACCCCAGCCCCGCCCCCACCCGGGACCCCTCCCCTCCCTCCATTCCCGTCTAGCACACTTGCTCCAGCAGCCACCAGGGCTGGGTTGGTGTTGGTGTGTGGGCTGACACCTGTTTGCCATCCCCGATATGACACCTGTTTTAAGGCATGGACCACCTAGAGTGAGTCCAGAGTGTGGAGAACAGGAAGGGCTGGGGGCTGGGCACCACTCAATTACACCATGCTAGACTGTTCTCCAAATAGGGAAAGGCTTTCTGGCCCTCTGAGCACTGTTGCTCTGCCTAGCGAGGGAATGGGCTGCCTGGGGAGGCAGGGAGCCGCTGTCACAGCAGGCATCCAGGTAAAACCGACTTACCGCCTGCCAGGCACGGTGTGGAGGGACTTCCTGCACCGGGGAGAAGGGCCCTTCCAGTTTGGAAGCTCGCGGCTTTGAGCCTTGACCCTCTTGTGTACTTGCCTCAGTGGGGAAGTCAGTTCTCTCTGGGCCGTGGCCTCCTTAACGGCACAGGATGGCCTGCATAGGGTCCTTCCCAAACTCACGTACACCTGGAGCCCCAGCAGAGAACCTTGTTTGGAAAGAGGGTCTTAGTAGATGTAAGGAGTTAAGGGTCTTGCGGTGAAATCACCCTGGATTCGTGATACAGAGAGGAGAGGACACACAGAGAGAGACAGAGAGGAGGAGGCCATGTGAAGATGGAGCCAGAGACAGGAGTGATGTGGCTACAAGCCAAGGATCACTGGGAGCCCCCAGAACCCGGAGGAGGCAAAGGAAAGGAATCTCCCCTGAAGCCTCCAGCAGGAGCACGGCCCCGCCAACACCTTGATTTTGGACTTCTAGACTCCAGAACTGTGGGAGAATAAATTGCTGTTGTTTTAAGAGACAGAAAACTAATACAATGATGATGAATGGCATCATGGGAAGACCCAGGCTTTGGAGACGGCCAGAAACTTCACTCTGTCCCTTACCTGCTGCAGCACCTTGGCTGCTCCTTATCCCCTTTAAGTCCCAACTTTCTCAGGGGACACTACAGAAATTCTGACCTCATGGGACTGTTAAAGGAATTAAATGAGTCAAGGCATGGGAAATGCTTCATGTGACTCCTGTTCACTTCACCGGTCCCCCATAAATGGCAGCCATTCCTGGGTCATTTCTATGGTGGGGGTCTCGGTTTTCCTATCTATGGAATGGGTTGTTCTGAGGCCTGAATCATATCATCAGCCTGAAAGCATTTTGGAAAATCACAACAGACTCCTCAAACCTGAGCATTTGCCACCCCTGTGGCCCTGTCACCCGACTCGACTGAGAGCTCTCGGGTTGGGAGCCCCATTTGACTATGGGTTTCATCCCCTTCCTGACAACTCACCACTTCCAGCACCAGCACAGACTCTCCATTGAGCTTCAGCCTCAAACATTGCCTGCCTTTGGGATGCCTCCCCTTCAATGATTAATAGACATTGCAAACCCTAACACGTCCAAAATGCAACTCCTGGCTCTCTACCTCAGCCTTCCAAAAGAACACCCTCTTTCTCCCCTAAATCCCCCAACTCAGGAGACCACCTCATCACCACCTAGTTGCTGAAGCCAACTACCAGGGAGTCATCCTTGACCCCCACCATCACCCTCCTCTCCTACCTGGATGCCTGCAAGAACTTCCTACTGGGCTTCTGGCCTCTACTCCTATCCACCTGTAGCCTAGCAGGAGCTTTGTAAAGGGTAAATCGAGTTGTGTCTCTCCCCCACTTAAAACCCTTGGATAGCTTCCCACAAAGCTTAGAATACATTCCCAATGCCTTGCCCTGGCCTACCAAGCCCTGCAGTTCCTGGCACTGCCTCTCTCTGTCTCCTTGGGCTTGTCTCCCCCTTGCTCACTCTGCTCCAGACATACTGCTTTCCTTATGTCTCTAAACATTCATGCTGGTTCCCACCTCAGGACCCTTGCACCTGCTGCTGTCTCTTCCTGCAGTGCCCTCCCCCTGGCTTCCTTCATAACTGACTCACTCAGGCCCCAGCACTCAAGGGTCATCTTCTCAGTGAAACCTCTCCTGACAACCCTCCGCCTCTATAGCACCGCCTTGTTTAACTGCTGTATCACAAGTGCTCTGAAGCTGCCTCATTTCGCTGGCTTGTTCGCTTGTTTATGTCCATCTCCCCCCAGAACATAAGGGCCTCGAGGGCAAACCCTCTGCTTTGTTCACAGCTGTCCCCTTGGGGCCATGAGTGGGGGCCTGGTATACAGAAGATGCTAAATAAATGCTCAATAAATATATGACTTTGATGATTGCAGTCACTCGTCTGGGTGAGGCTGTCAAGAGGGGAAGGGCATGGAAGGGGGTGGCCTGCCTCTAGCATGGGCTCTTCTCTGTCCCCTGTCCCCCAGACGTTTGTCCTGCTATACGGTGTCCAGGAAGTCCCCATGTTTGGGGCAAAACACCATGAAACGTAGAAACATTCAAAAGGGGGGGAAAACCCTAAATAGGACTTTGTGTTACGTCAGATATTACCTCGTGCTAAAATTCCAGTACGGACAAGGGACAGCAGATTCCAACCAGGAATCAGCGGCAGCAACTGGCCCTCAGCCCAGCTCCTAGACTCCAGGGGTCTGACCATATGCACATCCCCAGATATGCGACTTCGGCTGGCGTAGTACCCGCTGCCACTTCTCCAAGCAACAGAGCCCACCTCTCCCTTTTGGGGGTTCGCCCTCCCCCACTCTCAAGCCACACGGTCCAGGTGAGGCTGACCCCACCTTCTGGCTGCATCAGGGATGTGTTTTATCTCCCTGGGCAGGGCAGCTGTATGTCTACAGATGCTGGCACCCATTTTGCCCGCTCGAGAATGAACAGGGAGGCAGCGTCCTCGAGTCAGGCCTGACATTCCAGCTGGGCCTTTTGGTGACGGGAAATGGACATTCCTTTTCCTTCTTACTAGCTGGGATGGACTCTGGCCCGGCCAACTTTCTCTCTCTCCTACCAGCCTCCCTGCATCTGTCTCTACCATCTCACTCCTGTGGTTTCACACTTGCCTGTCCTGCTGTTCTGAAACCTTTCTCCAGCTCAGGCACGTGGAGAGCTCCTACTTGTCTTTTCTCAGGTCAAGTGCCACCTCCTCCCAAAAGCCTTCCCTGACTCCCTCAGACTCACATCACATTTCTGTCCCCACATCCAGTGGGTTTTCCTGGGAAATCTTTATTCACTAGGTCCTATCAGCTAAAACACTTTGTCAAGCTTTATTTCCTGTGGTCATGTTACAAAATTAGGGATTTTTTTTTCACTTTCCAAATATCAAATGATCTTTTAACAGTTGATGCAAATTTTTAATCGATGCTTACCCCTACCCCAGGCATCCTGAAACACACCCCGGGAGGGATGGTTTCCCCACCCTCTATTGAAAAACTGCAGCAAAACTTCCCTCCTTGATTCATCCATGAGGCCTGTAATAAATTGTCCTTTTATCTGTACAAGCAAGGAAAACGTTGGGAGGATCTGGCCAAACCGTTTAATTGACTTTACTTTGGGGAGCTGGCATTAGAGGGATGGAAGGGGGACTTTCCCTTTGTGCTTTATATAATTTTAAAGTGACAGAGTTTATGGGTGCTGTTTGCTTTCTTTTCTGTGTTTGTTTTTTTATGTTTTTCAAGTAAAATATTTGTAAATGGTTCATGGATGTGTCTGCTTCACAACAAGACTGGGAGCTGCACCCCGCCTCCCCCAACTCCCAGGGGCCACGATGGATCTGGTTCACTCCTCAGTCTTCGGCTCCCTGCCAGGGCCTGACCAGAGGCCGGGGAAGTATCTGTGGAATGACTGCAGGCTCAAAGCTGTGCAGAAAGGCCCAGAAAGGAGACTCCAGACGCTGAGCCACAGGCTGAGGACAGGGGTTAGGGCAGGAGCGCAGGGGCCAGGGGAGGCCATGACAGAGGGACGTGGTCCCCACTGCAGCCTGTGCTCAGCGTGGTGCCTGGCATGCGGGAGGTACCCAATAGACACCTGTCTACTGGGGAAATGAAGTCATGGGGCCACGCAGCCTGTGAGAAGAGAACTCCCAGAAAGCAGACGTGACCCTGCTAAGGACAGACAGGAAAAGATCAGAGCCAAGAGAAGTCAGGGAGGGGAGGGCTGGGAAGCCTTCGGAATCTCCTGGGCGGGACAGCAGGGAGCAGAGGGACGGCGAGAAGCCAGGTGGGGGGGCTCCAGGGTTGGATTATGAGAAAGTGTCTGAAGCCCTCTCTTTGCTGGCTTGTTGGCTTGCTCATGTCCATCTCTCCCAGAACAGAAAAGCCTTGAGGGTTACCCCTCTGTCTCGTTCACAGCTGTGCCCCCGGGACAGTGAGTGGGCACCTGGTACACGAAAGGTGCTCAATAGCTGCCAGTTGAATGAATGAATGACCATGATGATTTCAGTAGCTCCTCTGGAGGAGGCAGTAAAGATGGGGAGGGAGTGGGAGGGGGTACATTGGGCTGCCCTGTCACCTCTCCCTTTTGTGTTCTTTGCTCCTTCAACCTGGACATCCTCAGGCTTATTTGGCCACAGCTCTGGGTGATCAGGGCTGTGGCAGAAGGGAGTGGGTGGGCTGGAGGGGTTCCCAGAGAAGGCAGGAGCCAGGAGGTACTGCTAGAGCTGGAAACCAACTGAGCCCAAGGGAGGGAAATCAAGGAAGGCTTCCTGGAGGCAGTGACTCCCGAGTTGGGGCTTAAAGGATGAGGAGGAGCTATCAAGACAAGGAGAGGGAGCAGGCTTCCAGGCAGAAGGAAAAATGAGAGCAAGAGCACCAAGAAGTGAAACAGCCTGGCCCAAGTGAGGAAGCCCACGCCCATGGCGTTGCTCAGGAAAGAGTGGTGTGTGCTATGAGGCAAACCAAACACCTGCCATGGTGGCGGGCACAGAGGGCCGGGAAGCGTGTCCCTGAAGGACTGCTGAAGGCAGCAGCCACAGAGCGTGTGGTGAGAGCCTGCGCTCAGCTCTCCATCGACTCACTGTGTGACCTGGGCAAGTCACGTCACCTCTCTGAGCCTTGACCGTGGTGAGGATGTGTGGGTTCAAAGAGGTCATTGTCAACATGGCACTGGCACAAAGACAGCCCACAAGACTGCAGCTATTCTCGTGGTGGTGAGCCAGGGGCTGGGAGGGTACATTTGGAAAAGCCACCAGGGAGCAGTGGGTGCAGGTTGTCCTGTGGGTCTCTCAGAACCAGGCCCCGTGGCAGGATATTCCAAGGAGGCAGATATGAGCTCGGGTTAAGGAAAGACCCCACGGGAGAGCACGGTATCAATAATAGAACAGCCTTGTCAGGGGGGCGGACCCTGTTGAGGGAAATGGCCTTGCAGGCGCAGGCCAGCAACTTTGCCTAGGAACAGTGCCTCCCACGGGGCTTCTGTGGGAGGCGGTGGGCAGAAGGGGAGGAAAGCGTTCCACGCAGCAGTGAGTGTAGGAAACCCGAGGCTAAGTGAAGTGAAACAGGCTTCTTTGCTGGAAGACATCTCAGGACCTTCACTGTGGCCTTGGAACGCAAAGCACAAACTCCAAAGTTTACAAAAACCAGGATGTCAGCACAAGTAGATGATGTGGGCAGACGGGGACGGGGTGGACTGGAGAGCACATGCCCGCCTGAAGCCTACTCAGCTCCTACCCTGTTCCCACCGACTGTCCTTACGGGAAATCACAAGAATCTCTGGCATGGGGAGAGAGGCTGCAGCATATCCTAGCTCAGGAGACCGTTAGATCCCCAGGTCTGGGGCACTGATTCTGACTCTCAGCCTTCTGGTTTGCACCCATTCACGGGGGGTGGCTCCTGGCTTTCTCGTCAATCAATTCAACCTAACGATACCAGTGTCTGGGCTGTTGTGAACCCTCTACAAGATGCACAGAAAGCGCCTGGCAGAGGCTTCCTCTCTCTGAGCCTCGCTTTGCCCTTCTGGTAGATGGGCTGGCAACATCTCCCTGGGCTTCCTAGGGTTGCTGGCCCGTGGCTGGTGGCCAGGATGACCCACAGGGCCACTCAGTGCCTCCCACACATTCACTGCTTCTGCACATCCTTCGCTGAAGGAGCGCAGTCGGCGTGGCCGCCCTTACCTGTGCTGTGAGTTGTATGGGTTGGGAGAGGGTGAGCTGTGGGGTCCCGGGGGGCTGGCTGGCAGGCTGTGGTGGTGGCAGGTCACCTCCCCCAGAGGAGGCTGGGGGCTGCGAGGTGGAGGAGGAGGCAGAGGAGGAAGAGGAGGAGGAGGTGGAGGAAGAGGCGGCGGCGGCGGCATTAGCGGCGGCGGCATTGGATTGCTGCACGGCGGCGGCCAGGAGTTGGGCCTGGGCTTGCTGCAGGAGGAGCTGCTGCTGAGCTGGCATCAGCGCCGTGAGCTGTGGGGCCGGGCAGGGGGCAGCGGGGGCCAGGGGAGGGGGTCGGAGGAGGAGCAGAGAAGGCAGAGAGGGTTAGTGCCAGAGCCAAGCAGATTAGGGGGCAAGTCTTCCAGGAGGACATGGGGGGCAAGAGGCAGGGGTGAGAGAGTGGCCGTGGCCCTGGCAGGACGCCTCATGCCACCAGTCCTGTAACAGATGGGGGGTGACCGGCTTGTGCCCCCTAACCCTCCTTTCCCGGGTACTTACCCCAGCTAGCTGGCTACCCGTCAACATGAGCTGGGCCTGGGGCAGATGAGGCTGAGCTGGCTGGGGGGGTGGGGGTGCTGCTGAGGCTGAGTCACCACTGGGATCTTCAGCCTTGATCTGGGGGGGAGAGAGGCAGGGTCCGGGACCCCAGAATGTTAAGTGGAGGCCAGAGAGAATGCCCACCTGTGAACCAAAGAGAGGGCACGTGTGGGGTAGAGGAAGGGACCAGACGAGCACAGAGGCTGCTGCTCGCGACCCTGTGCTGAGAGGGAGGACCTCAGGCCACCCCTCTCTGGCCTCAGTTTCCTCATCAATCAGATGGCTAACACCTGTACCCAAATGCCTAGAGGAGAACGTCACCTTTGGAGAGCACTTTCCCCTTCCTGGGAGTCAGGTGCTGTAAAATAGGAAATGGGACCATGCGGGGAGGGGCTGGAGCCAAAGGTCGTGCACCCCTCATCTGCTTCAGGCAACGAGTAAGACTTGGTTGGAAGAAAAGGTCTTAGAGTGGTAAAAGTTTTAAAATATGGACCCCAAAACTCACACGCTTACAGAGACAGGCAGGCAGCCCAAGCAGGTGACATGGGCAGACATGGACTGAAAAGCACATGCCCTGCCTGGAGGCCACTCTAAGCTCGAAGAACTTTCTAACTCTAAAACAGAAATGCTGGGCAGGACAAGCCAAGCACCTCTGCAGGCCAGATGTGGGCCCAGGGGCTGTCACCCTTCCCCACCACCCTAGATGCCCGCCAAGCCCCTGCCTGTTGCTCTGAGTGTGGACACCTCTCGCATTATACACGTGGAATGGATTAGCATAGCAAACTCAAGGCCTTCTGAACTCGGGAAAGGTCTCCTGGCTAAAGGGCATACGGGACTGGGAGAAAGCCTGGCTTCGTGGAATCATAGACTCTCAGACCCAGAGGGGACGTTAGGGATCATCTATCAGCCCCATGTCCCAGCACCATTTTGCAAAAAGGGAGACTGAGGTCCAGAGAGGAAAAGTGACCTGCCCAAGGTGACACGGCAAGTTGGCGGGGTGGGAGTGGCATTGGGAACACAGAGATATAGGGACAGCAGAGGCCTGGGAAAGGCCAAATAACAGAGGATGGTGTGTCTCCAATTATGGATGCAAACGTCAGAAGGCTGAGGAGCAGAGGGATGGCGGCAGGAAACAACTGGGTCGTAGCGGCTCCCGAGAGGAGCGTGAGGGGCTTCCAGAAGCATGGGCATGTCCTGCTACTTGATCTGGTGCTGGCGACATGGTGCATGCGGTGTGTGAAACCCTTAGAGCGTTTCTTATTGGTGTCGTATTTTAATAAAAAGTTGTGTGTATGTGTTTTAAATAGCACCGACTGGCCTGGTGAGGACAGTCTTCCTTTTTTGGAGCGCTTTTCTTTCTGGTCATCTTAAGAGGAAAGTCTCCATTGCAGGCTAAGGTATCTTTGGCACCCTGCTCCCTGCCTCCAGCTCATCTCCCCTTATAATAAAACGAGACCAGGTCTGTGACCCTTCAGCAGGCAAGAGTCTCAGGGAGAATTTTAATAATCGTATTTATTTCTATGGCAAGTGATTCTGATTTTCCATCCGTGGAATTTCCATTTGAAAAACGTATTTAAGCTGTTTAAAAAGCGTGCCAATTCATGAGCTGATAATTGTTGAAGGCGAGTGGTGAGCACCTGGGGGTTTCTTTTCATTATACTCTTCTCTCTATTTTTGTATCCGCTTCAAATTTTCCATAATAAAATGCATTTTTTAAAAATTGGGCCAATTAAAAGAAATTATTACGTAAATAATTGTACAAAGGCAGCGTGTGGCCAGGCCTGAGACAGCAATGGGAGCACATGAATCAAGGCACGAGGGAAACGCTGACACAGAAGAGATGAGAGAGTCGAGAGGCAAAGGCCCAGAGAAAGGGGGACACTGGGGGACAGGCCGAGGCGTGGATGGAGACCCACGGGGCAGGGGCCGCCTCCCTCTCTGCCTTGGGCTTTCTCCTGGAACCAGGCCCAAGCCAGGGAAAGAGGAGGGACAAACTTATTCCCTCTGCCCCACTGGCTTCCCCAAAGAGAGGGAGGGGTGCTGAGGGGAGGAGAGAATGCAAAGACCAGTTTCAGCTGAGTTGGGGGCGGGAGGAGGGTGGGCATGGCCTCCCAGGGCAGGGCCGAGGCCCGGAGTCCAGCCTGGGGTCTGAGGGAGGCAGGACACCTGCTGTCCTCCTGCAGCAGCATGGCAGAAAGGGGCCAGAAGTGAAAGGGGCCCCAGGGGCCATCCTATCTGACTGGGCAGCCCCTGCCCCCATGTTAGAGAAGGGGAATCTGAGAGCCCCAGAGAGGGGAAGTGACAGCCCTGCAGTCACAGAGCAAGCCTGAGGGAGGGCAGGGGGGTGGCACCTTTGGTCGGGGCCAGGAGACCCGTGGCCATTCGTGGCCCTCTGACCACCCCCACCCGTGGTGCAGCTTCAGGCCCCTGGACCTGCCAGCTGCCCCCGACAAGGCTGCAGGGTGGCCAGGCCAGAACCTGGGCCCAAGCAGCACCCAGGAAGCCTGGCAGGGCCCAGCCGCCTGGCCCCATCTAGATTCGGAATGTGCCCTGCCTGGCCACTTCCGGCCTTCCCACCATCCTTCCCTCCTGCACCCCCAGCCCCGTCCTCACTGCCCACCCCATCGCTGGCCCCTTAGTGTGAGTGTTGGGGGGATGCAGGC
Source organism: Tolypeutes matacus (assembly GCA_026826555.1). Taxonomy (NCBI): domain Eukaryota; kingdom Metazoa; phylum Chordata; class Mammalia; order Cingulata; family Chlamyphoridae; genus Tolypeutes; species Tolypeutes matacus. The sequence continues at coordinate 7,903,929 of JAKSZT010054134.1, forward strand.
CCTTGTTCTGGCAGGGAAGTCGGGATGGGGGCGGGGCCCTCAGCTTCCTGTTGTTCATCACCCTGGGGCCCTGGGGGGGATTTCCCTGGCCACCCCCACCCCTCAGGGAAGGGGAAGGAGCCTGGGTGAGTCACAGGCCTGGGGCGGGAGCCCAAGGGTGAGAAGGGGGGGAGGGACCTTAACACCGAGGTACCAGGGCTCAGTGTCCCGAGTGGGGCTCCCTTCCCAACCCCCATGCATCACAGGGACATTGTCCCACCTTTCCTGGCTGTTACCACGGGGACTTACCTTGGTGCTGGGGCCAGTTGGGGACACGGAGAATGGGGAGGTCTTATTCTGGGGGTTCTGAGAAGAGAAAGTTGGGGTGGGGAGGTGGGAATAGTGAGCTGAAGCAGCTTCTGACACTGTGCCCCTCTCTGCTCCCTTCTTCCCCTCCCACCCCTCTTCTCCCCCAGCCCTTCCTGACCTGATGGTTAGTGTCTGGTCCATTTCTTTCGGTGTCTGCAACAAGAGGGAAAGCATGAGTTGGCACCAGCCCCACCCGGGCAGCTCTCTCTCCACTCCTGTCCCTGCCCTGTCCCTCCCCTGGGCCCCACTGCCCCAGCCCACGGTGGCTCTCTGCCCTCCCTGGCCCCTCCCCTACCTACCTGCATGATCTGATGGAGAGTCCAGGCCTTGCTTCTCGGCCTCCAGGGGCTTAGACATTCTTATTTCTGGGGACAGAGGAGAGATGGGAGTAGGACGAGGGAGAGAAGGCCAAGCAGGCTCTCAGGGCCCTACCCCGGCTTTCTCCAGGGTCCCCCCTTGGAAGAGTCTCTCTGCCCTTCTCCAGCGGGACAAGAGAGGGGCCCCATGCCTTGGGGGGAGGGTTGCATTATCCTTCTCACCCTTCCCAAAGGTGACACCAGAGGTGCCCCCCACCATGAGGCACTGGGCCAGGGAGGCAGGGCGCCGGAGGTCATGAGGTGGCAGCAGCCGCCCGGGAGCAGTCGGTGATGTTCCAAAGGAGCTCGAGCAGTGGGGCCTCCTCCACAGCTGGGCTGCCCCAGCTCCCCGTCCTGCCCCACCAGGTTTCGGGTGAGACATGTTTTCCACTCTGAGTGGGGCCGGGAGGTGTGATGGGACTGCAGCTTCCCCCAGGGAGGGAGCTGCCAGCTCACTGAGTGTGATTCGGCCACCCTCTGAGTGCGCCCTTCCGGCCCCCCACTTTCCCTGTCCCACCTCACTCCCATCTGACCTTCGGCAGGCAGGCCTAAGCTCCACCCCGACTCGGCCGGAACCCCAACCCCAACCCCACCCCGCTCTGGTCCTGATCTTATCCCCAAGACTCAAATCCTACCCCTTACCTGGGGCTTCAGCTTTGAGTCCCAGCTGTGCCCCAAATCCGACCTGAATATCCCACCCCCAGAAATGCAACAGTCCCCTGGACTGGGATCTGAAAGGAGGCAGTCGAGGTTGGTGCCAGGAGCGAGACACAAACCAATGGAGACAAACTCCCTGTCCTCAAAGAGCTCCGCCAGCGATAAGGAAAAGGGGGGTGCTTATCAGGTGCCCTCGCCGAGCTAAATGGCATTCGGCGCTCACACTAGCAGTTGGTGTTAAGCTTAGCCCCATTTTACGGAAGAGGAAACTGAGACTCGGAGAGGGGGCGTCACCTCCCCAAGAGCACACTAGACAGCAGAGGCGCTCCAGTCAGACCCGGGTCTTCGTGATTCCAGGGCTCCGGCTTCTATCCAGCAGCACTGCGGGCTCCAGCGCTGGCCTTACCTACACCCAACCCGTCGTCACCCCACTCCAAAGCCAACCCAACACCACCTTGTCCCTAATCCTTTCCGGTCCTGGACCCCAACACAAACCCACACTTCGGCCTGACAAGTTCGCAATCCCCTTTCTCACCCTGAGTCCCAGCTCATATCCAAGCCCTTCATCTGACCTTGACTCCCAGCTTGGCCTTAGACTTTGACTCTCCCCACAACTCACTCCAAAATCCAGGCCTAAACCATGACCCACCCCATCACGGGGGGCTGTCCGATTCCAGTGTGCTTTGTACCCAAAGAAAGCCGGCAAAAGGGAGGGATGGGGAGCTCTCGGCAAGGAAAAAAAAAAGTGCAGAAGTTCTGCCATTGATGGTGACCGGCCACGAAACGCCACTTGGGTGTTAATTCCTAATTAAAAAGCCAGGTCTTACGTTGCTGGCAGGAGCATAAATTGATACGCCTCTAGTCAATAAAGCTGAAGACAAGGTCCCCCTGGGACCCAGCCTGTCCACTAATGGGAATGTGCCTGAGAGACACGAGCATTCTTTCCACCAAAGTGCAGGCCACAAATGTCCGCGGAAGACTGGGAGCCAGCCACGTGTCCATCAACAGGTGAATGGACAGACCAAAGGGGGTCTGTCCATGCACTGAGATGCTCCACAGCAACGGGGAATGATAAACTCCTGCTTCCCCCACACGGCTGAATCTCACAGACATGATGCTGAGTGAAAGAAGCAGAACACAGACATAGGCACGTACGGGCAGCAGAGGACACACGGTGTGACTCCAATGACACGAAGTTCAAACCCAGGCAAAAGAGGCCTCAGATGATAAAGGTCAGGCCAGTGTGTACCTTGAGGGGTACCCGCAGCGAGGCTGGGAGTGTTCTGTGTCTTGATCTGCTTGGTGGCTGCATGGGTCTATGAGTATGTAAAAAGTTCATCAAGCTGCACACTAAAAATCTGAGCACTTTATTCTATGTAAATCATACTTTCACAAAAAAAGTAAAAAACAAAAGCTAAAAAAGAAAAAAGCCACGTCGTGAACATCAGCACATGGTCCTACTAAGGTGGTAGCTGGTGATGGGTGGGGTGGGGAGCAGAGCTTGAAAGGGAGCCAGGTGATCAGGCCCCCTGGCCCTGATTCTGGGGCAGCAAGTTGGAATCCTGCCAACTGCCCAATCCCACTGTCACACACCCAGATCTTGGCCCTGCTTCAGGCAACCCTAACCAGGCCCTAAATCTCACCCCTCCTCACCATCCCCGAAACCTCTGCCCCAACTCTGGCCTGGACCCATGAACTTGCCCATATTGCCCCAGGGCCATCCTTCCTACAGCCAGCTTTCCCTCAGTCTAAAACCTTCCATGGCTCCCCATCTCCCTAAGAAAAGTCCATGCTCCACGGCTTGGCCTTCAGGGCCCTTCAGGGTATGGCCCCTGACATTATCCACTACCTGTTCTCTTGCCACTTTATTCCCCACGCATCCTGCTTTTCAAACCACACCAGCATCTCCCTCTGCTTGGACAGAGGTGTATACTCCATGCCTAGCTGGTGGATGCCCCTCCTGCCCACAGACCATGGCAGCCTCTGCCCCACCTCTACCCCAGAAAGTCCACACTCATCCTCGGCCCCCTGCAGCCACTGCCCTCCCACTGTCGCAGCCCCGAGCCCCCAGGGTCGTGACTGTCTGTGTCCAGGTCTTTTCTCCACCAGACCAGAAGAATGGGTTGTAAAGGTTTGCTGAACATCCTCTCTGTCTCTCTCTGTCTCTTACTGGTTCCTGCCTCATCCTGGGCTGTCCCCCTGCATTTTAACAAATGTTTCCTGAGGCCTTGGCACAGGCTGGTCCCTCTGCCTGGAATGCTGTCCCCCACTGTCCACCTGGCGACTCGCCCTTTGGTCCAGCACAGGTTCCATCCTCTGTAAAGCCAGTACTCCAGGTGCTCCGGCTCCCAGTCAGGACTCTGGCCTGGGCCCCCAAGGAGCCCACAGTCTGGGTGGAGAGGGTTTACAGTCCATGGTGGCCAGAGTGTGCTAGAGGGTGGGTCAGAGCCATGGGGAGCCCCAAGGAGGAAGATTCAGACCATCTAGGGAGTCAGGGAGGGCTTCACAGAGGAGGTGACCATGAGCTGGGGCCTTAAAGAGGAATTTCCCCCGCCCTGGCTCCCCCTGCCACTGCCCTCAGGGGCATGCTTGACTCATCTCGGGGTGCCCAACACTGCCCAGCATAGGACATGTGTGTTGAGTGGACAAGGGCAGCCCCAAGGCCCCGCTCTCCTCTTCCAGGCCGTGGCCTCCTAGCCTACCCTGGCCACCATGGATGCCCCCAGACTGTGGGCTCCTCGCAGCCCAGGCTGGAGTCACCGCTACACAGGCCTCAGCCTGGGTCTGTGGAATGAATGCATGCAGGCGAGAAGCCCCCATCTGACCTGGACCCCAATCCTGTCTGAAACAGGCCCCGGCCCCTGCTGTTACCCCACACTCAACCCTCAGCCCCAAGCCCCAAGCTACCCTGACTTCAACTTTAAGGTGAGGTCCCAACCAGGGGGATAGTGGCTGGAGAGGCAAAAGCGTTTTGAGGGAAAATTTCCACCACTCTGTTTCCCTTGTTCTCCCTAAATTCTCCCCACCACTCCCACAAGCTCCCTGCCTTAGCAAAATGTTGAGGGCTGCTCTTTGCCCAGGTCCCTCTCGCTTTCTTCCTCCCCTCTCTGAGCCCAATCCGAGGAAAGGCTCTCATCCAGCCATTCCCAGCAAGGCTCAATAGGGGGCTCCATTTTCACCACGGACCCAAGGCCAGATGATGCCTTAACGCTGGGCTCCCAGGCGCGGGTAGCCAGGAGACCGGAGGGTCTGTTGAAGGCCTGCCAAGCCCGTCCATCCAGCACAGATGCCCCATGGCCCTCTCTCAACTCTAGGGAAAGAGCAATGCCTACTCCCAGCCCAGACACTGGGGTAACTGGTGCAAAGTGCCACCTGGCTCCCCAGGTGGTTCTGCTGAGCTCCTGGCCCCAGGCCCCTCCAGCCAGCCCTCCGGAAGCCCCACTCGCTCAGAAAACTTGGTGGGTTATTTACGGTCAGCCCCTCCCTGCACCCGTCCCAGGTGGTGGGTAAGTTTTTAAGAGGAACTGACAAGGAAATGGAATGCATCACCCTGGCAGGCCACTCGGAGCCATGACGCTTCTTGAATCCCACCGACCTGGGGACAGACCCACCCAGGGCTGCCCAGGCCCCCGAGCTCACACTTGCTTGCCCACTCGGCCCGTGTCTGGGCCTCTGGGTCCTCTCTGCCCTCCCCGCCCCGCCCGCCTCGGACTTTCACTTCTCCTCTGCATTTCCCCCAGCCGGTTTTAGCAGACTTGGGCCAGCTTCTCCTTAGCATTTACCGAAAATGGGGCTAAATATAGAGGGCCCGAGGGCTGCCGCTCACCCCTTCCTGGCCCCTCTTGGCCTGTCCCCTGGGTCCCCCGCCCCCACAGCCCGCCTCAGTCAAGGCCACAGCCTGGGAGCCCCTGTGGGCGGCGTCCTGCAATGCCGGGAACCTCGGTGGGCCCAGCTGGCCCAACCCCTGGCTTCCCCAGAAGCAGCACCTCAAACACCCCCAACCTGGGGTAGCATCAAGAGGGCGAACCTTCTGAGATGTCAGGAGGGAGGGATGGAGATGTGGGCAGCAGACACAGCGCACGAGGTGGCCCCACAGCTTGTGCCACTAACAGGCAAGGGCCAGGGCTTAGAGGACCACCCCCGCCACAGCCAGGCAGGGCCCTGGCCAGACGGAGACCGTGCAAACACACATGGGAAACAGGTGAGCAAAGATGCAGGCAGCAATGGGCACAGGGCTGCACAGACAGACTCAGGCCCAGACACGACAGCAGAGGTGGAGATGCAAAATACACCCAGATGTGCACACACACTCCTACACCCAGTCATACACAGCACATACACAGTCATACATACACCCAGTCATACTCAGATAGGTACACACACTCAGACATGCACATACTCACTCGTACACACTTGCACACCAGGAATCATGTGCAGACACATATCCAGACTGCACACACTCACACACACTCATGCATCCAGTCATGCACACAGACCACACCCAGACATGTACATGCGCACACGCACTCGCACGTCCAGTCACGAGCATACACCCAGACATGTACGTGCACACCCAGTCATACTCAGTCACACACCTAGATGTGCACACACACATGCATTCGTACACAGATAGACACACATCAGACTGCACACACTCACACGTTCACACACCCAGTCATGTGCAAATATACACCCAGATGTGCACATACTCACACACTTGCACACCTAGACTCGTGCAGACATAGACCTAGATGTGCATACCACACATACATTCACACAGTCACGAATAGGCAGACACACACTCAGAGTCACTTGCAGACAGACACACAGGCATGTATACACTCACACACCCAGAGTCCCCTCATCCTGTGAGAAGGCCAGAGAGGACCCTTGACCCTTCACAGATGTGGAGCCCAAGCCCCCAGGTGGAGGGAGCTGCCCAAGGCCACACGATGTTTCCATGCACATCCAGGCAGAGAAAACCCAGGCCTCGCGGGCTGGCTCTGTGAGAAACCCCAACCAACGGGTCTAACCCCGTTCCTGGCACACACAAGGCCCCCACGCAAGCCCAGACGGGGACTGAGTCAGGGGTGGAGCAGACAGCTATACCTCTGTGTCCACACTGCTTGGACACACACACTTACACACAGTTGCACCTACAGTCACTTCAGTAAATGAGTACGTGCCACTTGGCAAAGAGTCTTGCTTCTATCTCAAGCCCTCTCCTTGCCTCGTTTGCCTTGCTCACACCCACTTATTCAGATCTCAGCTCGGACACCCCCTCCTCCAGCAAGCCCTCCCTGATACCCCACAGTCTGGATGAGGCATGCCCTCTGGGCTCCCACAAACCCCTGTGCTGCTCCATTCTGGCCTGGGCCCCTCCGCCTGTGCCACCCCTGTCCCGACCCTGACTCCTCTGGGCTGTCACTGTCTGGTGACAGGTCTGTCTCCCCTACTGGACTGGAGACTCCAGGAGGGCAGGTCCAGAGTTGCCTTTTCACTTGTATTCCCAACCCCGGAGCACAGAACTCAATGACCACTCATTGATGGAGGGTCACGGGGACGCCCTCCTAGACTGACAAACAGACACCAGCCGAGACTCCTACCACAGCCAAGCCTGTGCAGCCACAGACAAAACAGCAGCGTGAAGTCCTGAGCTTCCCAGGGTCCAGGCACCGCGTTAAGCATCTCACAGCGACTCCCTCATTTAACCCTGCCATCACCATGCCGGGGGGGGGGGTGACTGTCATTATGCAGAGACAGATACATGATACTAAACGAGCCAACAAAGATGATCATCTGTGTGGTGCCAGGCGCACAGTGTTCCCTCAGTCCACGGAGAGTCGGTGGGGGGCGGGCATTCAATAAGCATAAACAAACATGCCACCGTGGAAGTTAAAGCAGGGTGACGGGACCACGAGTGGAGGGACCGGTGCGGGTGTGGGCGGGGAGGACAGGGAAGGCCTCTCTGAGGAGACACCTGAGGCGAGGGAAGTGAGGAAGTAACCAGACAGCTCTGCCCAGGCTGCCCCCGGGCACCAAGCACAGCAGGCACACGCCAGGATCCAGAGCTCCTGTGCGTGAACACATAGCTGCACACGCATACACACCAAAGGGAGAATGACGCCCCCCAAGCCCAGGAACCTTCCAACCCCTTTGCAGGTTTCCCCACAGAGTCCCCATGTTGCCCACCCCACTGGCCCTCCGTATAAGGATTGGATCCCAACACGTTTCCATCCTGCCCACCTCGAACCCCGCAGAGCAGGGTGGGGGCAACAGAAATGGGGAGTGGGGGTTGGGAGAGGTGCCTGATGTGGGGGGAGGTAAAGGGGTGCTGGGTAGCAGGGACTCAGGGCTGGAAGAGGGGGCACCACTGAAGCACAGACTGAAAGGGCCAAGGAGACAGCCAAGGAGGGAGGGCCAGCGGGCCGGCATCTCCACACAAACCCCATGTCCCACCTGTCCTCCTATCCCTGGCGCAGGAGCCGGTAGTCTTACCTGGAGCCCCCATGCTGGAGTGAACCATGCTGCCCGCCCCGCCAGGGCTGGGGGAACAACTGTGTCATCTCCCCGCCCTCTGGGGGCCGAGCCCTCCCTGCCGGAAGTCACCCCGGGGTGAGGGGGGGAGGAAACCACAGGGGCCGTTCCGCCCCCTTCGGGAGGGAAAATACCCTGGCCCGCCTGTACGCCCTAGCAGCCGACCCCAAGTCGTCGGCAGTCTGGGAAAGGGGGGCGGAGGCGAGCAGACTCCTACAGCTGCGCCCCAGGAGGGGGCAGCAGCCTCTGGCCCAGCCCTCCTGCCGCCCCCTCGGGGGCAAACACGTCTGGACAGAGTCTGCGGGTCTGGGAGAGAAGGGGGCCCATGACAAGAACAATAGCACGCTCCCTAGCAGCGTCGGGGGCCCTTCCCGGGCCAGGCCCTGAACCTCGCACTTCACAGGCGAGGCTCCTCACAGCTGCGCCCCAAGGTGGCTGCTAGTTCCCCCAGTTTACAGATGAAAAGCCTCAGGCCCAGAGAGGTGATGTGACTTTCCCGAGGGCCCGCAGCCAAGACGCGTAGAAGCCAAGAAATCCGGCAGGAAGAGGCGTTGAGGGCGGGGGCCGGTCGCGGAGGAGGAGCCGAGGCGCGCACCTGCCGGCAGGTGAGACGTCTGGGGGCACCCCTGGGAAAAAGCGGTGCCTGTGGGCAGTGGCAGTGCTGGCTGTGGGTGGGGCCTTGGCCATGGGCGCCTAGAGGTCTGTCGAGGGGCGAATGCAGGGTCCCCAGAGGGCTCCGGTGTTGGGGAGCACCGGGTGCCCCGGCCTTACACGCTGCGGCGCTCCCGGCCCCGCGCTTCCCTCCGCGCCCGCCAGAGGGCGGCAGCGCCCAGCCCATGGGCCGGAGGGAGGGGCCGGCTGCGGAGGAGGGAGCCCCGCCCTCCGCTCCCTTCCCGCTCGCCCGCCCCCGCGCGCACACCTGCGAGGGTCACACAAAGGCGCACGGCTGCCGGCGCACCGCGGCGCAGACAAAGGCGCGGCCTAGCCGGCTGCCCTCTTTCCCCTCCCGGCGGCCGAGGTCCGAGGCTGCCGGGCCGCCTGGCGCCTCCGAACAGCCGGCCTGCCCGCCCGAGGCCCCGCAGGACACGCTGCGCCCCGGCCCCCAACCACGCGCGGACACATGGACGCCTGGACTCACGCACACAGCGACATGCCAGTGTTTCTGCACATGGGACCAGCACTTCGCACACATGTATGCACACACACTAGTGAAGACATCTCTCCCTGCGTGTGCAGGCCTCCACGCCCACCCTCGCTGCTCAGGTACCTCACCCTGCACACAGAACAGAAAGCCCCTGGGGGCACGAGGGCACATCCACGCGTATGCCAGGCACGCCGCCCTGGCCATGGGTACCCCCAGTCACGCACACCCAAGACAGGGCATACTGCACAGGAAGCCCTACAGGAGTGCCCCCATCTGCTCTGGGGACTCTTGTGCTCCCACCCAGGCCCCCCCCCCACTCCGAGGCCCCCTCTCCCCACAGGAATGAGCTGCACACTGAAGGCATGGTTTCCTGGCATCTACATCCACAAACCCCCTGTTGCAAAAGCCATTTCACAGAGGAGGTCCAGAAACTACACAGCTGCCGGGCTCCAACCCAGACCTCCTGCCTCCTGCCCCCCCCTCCCTGGGTCTCTCTCCCTCTCTTAGGGCAGCTGCAGGATTTCTGCACATGAGGGTCTTTGGGTCAGCAGTCTGGTGGGCAGTGAGGGACAGGAGCCTTGTCTTGAAGCTGCCTTTGCCCAGGAGGCTCTACTTTGATTTAGGATTGTATGTGGGGGGGGGCTTGGAAATGGGGGCATAAAGACATCATGGAGAGCCAAAGCCCCACCAAGCTACCCCCGTGCTCCACCACAGACATATTGCATGCCATCCAGGTCAGGCGAGTGCTTTTAGATGTGGCCCCATGCCGGCCCCCTAAGGTGAGCAAGGAGAGAGGGGACCTCCCCCCATTTCAGATGCTGCACTCCCAGGTCTGAGCTGAGGACAGGAACTGAGGCAGGCCTTGCCCACTCCCCCTAGGATGAAATGGTCCCAGCTATCACCTCCCACACTGGCTCCTCTAATATTGCCTGCCTTGGCCAGGCCAGAGCTGAGTCCTGGCCTCGGTGAGGGGATTTGAAAGAGTGGGCCCAAGGCCTCGGCCTGCCCAGAGAGGAGGGAGAGGCCGTGTCTGGGCACCCTGGACCTCTGGCTGCCAGGGATGGTGGCTTCCCAGCCTGGGAAGAGGCCTCGAGCCATGATGATCAAGGCACAGAGTGGGAGCTGGGGAGCAGTGGGGGCCAATCGGGGTGCGGGAAGCCTAGGGGGGGGGAAGATGACGCAGGGGAGGCCAGGCTGGGCTCAGGGCTGAGCGGTAATTAAAGGAGACGTAGGGGGCTCCCCAGGGCCGGCGGGGCTGGTAACTGACACGCGGGCCCCATTGCTCCGCTCATATTTCTCGCCGGATCGATACGTTTGACTCCCGACAAGACAATAATCGCTTGTACGCAGCCGGCGAGTCGATCAAATACATTATTAGAGCGAGGTCCCCCGGGGGCCCAGCGGAGAGTGGGGGGGGGAGGAGCAGCCGGCCCACCGGGGACAGCAGAGCCGGATTCTTCATCCCTCAGGGCCCCTAGCCATGGCCTCTTCCTCGGGGCCACCCCTGGGGACCGTCCCCGTGGCTCAGCTCCCAGCCTCCCTGGACTCCCGCTGTGTCTGGCAACCTCTTCACTCAGTCCTGGCTGTGTCCCTACTCTGTGTGGGGACTCCAGGGGTCTTTCCCCACAGGTGCTGCCCTCAGGACTAGCATTGCAGCACGTGGGAGCTCAGAGAGTCTCCTCAGGCCCCCAGGTTGGCAGGACGTCGGGAGATGGGGTTGCAGGCAGTAGTGTAAGTTGGTGGCTGGGCCAGGGAGGGAGTGGGCCCAGGATTCACTGCCGCTGCTCTCCCTCTGCCCAGCCTCCCTCCTGCATCTAAATGCACGGGCCTTCAGCAGAGCCCAGGCCTCTGGGAGTAAGGGAAGACTGGCTCAGGGCCCCAAGCAGGCAGGAAAATGGGAGGACAGGGGTGGCAAACGGATGAACAAAGGGATATGGGCTGGTCCTGCCGCAGGGCCTTGTGCACCCCAAATGGGCCTCAGATATCCTGAACCGTCCCCAGCTTCAGCTGGGTCTGCACTGGGCACTGCTTTGCCCCCTCTCTCCCCCCACCTCCCTGTCTTCTGGGCTCAAGCCTCCATTTCTTGTTTACACACCTGACTCACCCCTCGGACCCTGCTTCTCCAGCAACCTTAAGTCAAGATCAAGCTGCAGCCACCCCAAGTTCTGCTTAGGAGCATCCAGTGTCCAGAGACTTAAAATAGTTGTTCTTTATCAGCATTAACATCGGCATTGCCGACTATTTTGTGCTGTCTTAACCTTCACGGTATTTCTAATCTTCACGACAATCTGAGGAGGTAAGATCTGTTCTCCTCCCCATTTTACTGTTGAATTGGGGCTCAGAGAGGTGAAGGTACCTGCCCCGAGACACAGCACCTGAGTGGGGGAGTCAAGACTGAAACCCAGGCCTGTCCTGCTCACAGCCTGTGCTCTCTCAACTGCCATGGGCCTCCTCCTCAGAGCTTTGAAATGTTCCCCATGCTTCAGGGGACAGCAGGAAAAGCCAGTCTCTGCCCACCCAGGCCCACAGAAACCCCCACAGCCCACCTCCCACAGCCTGTGGAATGAGTTGATCTTCAGCAAAGCACTGCACTCCTGAGCTTGTCAGCGCCTGGCTGGATGGGGACCAACTCTTCCCCATTTCCTTCAATTCTGACTTTTCCAACATGCCCCACAGGGCCCTGTCCTATTCTGCAGGGCTAAGGATCCAGAGATGAGCTATCTCTGGAGCCTGCCCTCAAAAACTAATGGTCCAAGGGGAAGCCTGGAGGGGACAAAAATACCCTGATCCTCCATTGCTGGGTCATAAGTAACCAATGAACACTATATGTGCTAGGCTTAGAGAACACGGTGGTTAACAACAACACAAAGACAGGTTTTTGCTCACTTAGAGAACCTATAGCCTTTTGGGGTAAACCAGAAAAAATAAAACAACCATCAAATAAATATGTAATTCCAAGTTGGGACAAGTGCTTTCAAGAATAGGAAGAGGATGATACCTGACATAAGGTGGAAAGTGGTGTGTCACAGATTTTTCTCTGGAGGTGGCATTTACATAGCAACTCAACATTCATGAGACAAAGAATGCAAGGAAAGGCACTCCAGGCTTCGGGAACAGAAGAGGTGCTGGCCCTGAGGCAGCAAGCAACATGGCAATCCCAGGAGTGTAAACAAAGCCCGAATGGCTGGAGCAGAGGGAATGAGGAGGAGGATACAGGAGATATGGTAGACGGGTGGGCAGGCCAGACCCACAGGGCCTTACAGGCCACAGTAAGACTTATGGGCTTTATTCCAAGGGCCACCAAGAGACTTTTAAGCCACTCAGAGTGTTTTAAGCAGCTTAGTGATATGATTCGATAAACATTTTAATGGATGCCTCTAGATGCTATGGGAAGCTAGACCGAAGAGCCACAGCACCAGGGGAAGTCAGCTGTGGTGTCTGCATGAGAGATGGCAGTGGCTGGGGCCAAGGAGGTGTCCCTGAAGTCCATTTTGAGAGTAGACCCAACAGGGTTTGGAGCTTGGCTGAATTTGGGGTAGAGGGAGGAGACAAGAACAAATCCCAGGTAGATGGAAGTACCTTTCTTGAGATAGGAAGGTTGGGGAAGCAGGGAGAGCTCAAACTCTGATGAGAAAGATCTGGGCAGGATGCATTATGTGTCTGGAGCCTGGATTTGATGTAGTAGATGGAAGGATTTTGAGCAGACAGATTCTGGGAAGACCCAGCAAGGACTAGTGTGGGGGACAGATGGGTGGGATGAAAGACAGGATGACCCATGGGGAGGCTGGGGACAGTGGTCCAGGCAATGGAGGAAGATGGGGCCATGAGAATGAGATGGGAGTACAAACTTTAGGTAGAGGCTACAAGAGTAGGAGACTGGGCCAGGATGGCTGGCCGGATGCTGAGGTCATCACTGAAGGAGATGGGAAGGGGGCAGGTTGGGGGGCAGGTTGGGGGCACTGCCCAGAAAGATCAGGAGGAAGCATCTCAGAGGCAGCAGGTACTTAATAAATTCACATTGACACAAACACGCCTCACTGCACATCCCTTGTCTACCCAAACCCACCAGAATTTCCAGGAGTTCACCAGAGGCAAGAAGAAATCAAGGAGCACTGTGATGTATGGCTCAGAGAAGGGGGCAAAAGTCTGAAGACGGACCAGATCCTCATCCTGAAACTGGCCAGCTGGTGACCTTGGGCAGCCTCCTCCATGCTCTGGGCCTCAGTTTCCCATCTACAAGTGGGAGATGGGCTGGAAGAGCATTCTAAGATTTTTCCAGCTCTAACGACAATAACAATCAGGAACTGAACTGATGGATCATCTAGGTATAGGACAAGTAAAGAGACAGTGTAAGAAAGAGCAAGAATGTGTTGCAGGCTTCCTCTAAGGAGGACCCAACTGAGTATCCTCAGGATACTCACCTCTTCACCTCTGAGTCCTCACCTCTTCTTTATGAGGTAGGGACTTTATTATCTTCATTTTAACATGAGGAAACTGAGGCCCACGGTCACACAGCTAGGATGGGGCAGACCCAGAGTCTCACCATCCCTAAAGTCTGTGCCTAAACTCCTGACCTGAACTCGTGGCCCCTGACCTTTATATGTATCTCTTTCAGGCTGTCAGTCCTCCAAGAACAGACCCCTTGGCATCCAGGGCTCCACATGGGCCCAGGGCGCAGGGGCCTGGCATTGGGCCCTCCCCTGACTTGGCTCCACCATCGGCCCAGGAAACCCCACCCACCCCACGCTTTGCCTTGCCTTTCCACAGCCCATGTGCCCTAGGCCACCACTCCAGTTCTGACTTCCCAATGGCCACCGCAGGCATGCCAGCACCAGGAGCTGTACAAAGGCTGAAACCCAAGGCCCTTCGTCCCAGTCCAGAAGCCCTCCAGGAACTCCCTGCTGTCCCTCAGACAGACCCAATCCCCTTACTACGGCTTCACCTCTCCCCATGCAGTCACCATGCTCCAACCACAGGAAGAAGCCAAGTGCCTTCCAACCTCAGGGCCTTTGCCCCTGCTGATCTCTCTCCTAGAACGGTCTTCCTGTCCACTCGTCTTTCAGAACCCAGCTCCATGTCACCTCCTCAGAGAGGCCCTCCCTGGCTCATTCTACACAACATGACCCAGTGTGACTTTTCAGAGTGCTCTTTGGACCTTAATCACCATCCACTTGTATGCCCATTTCCCCTCAGATGTAAGCTCTCTGAAAGCAGGTGTCCTTTTCTGGCTTGTTCACTGTGGTATTCCCAGTATCTACAGCAGCAGCTGGCACATGACTGGTGCTTGAACTATATGTGTTGAGTGAGCAAATCCCTCTAGGTTCCCCTGGCCCACAGAATGAAGTCTATGACTGGCCCTCCAAGCCCAAGTGCCTCTGGCCCCTGCCAACCTCTTTGGCCACCTTTGTTCTGCTCAACAACTCAGGTCCCCCCACATGCCCTGGCCTTCATACCTCCTTCATCTGCTGCATGACTCCCTCTCACCAGCCTCTGGAAGCCATCCCTGACCCTGCCCAGAGCCCATTTAATAGTAATGACCTTGGTCTTCCCATGGCTCCAGGCCTTAGCACCGAATCCTACTGCCTGGTGATGACCTCCCAATGAGTCTGGCCTGCAGACTGTGAGCTGCAGAGTTGGAAACCAGCCCTGAACCTGAACCTAGCCAAGGCTCCGGGAACATGTGTTGAATGAGGACTCCCGTCCCACAGACTGTACTTGTCTGTACTGGTGAGTACAAGCACCGGCTTTGGAATCAGACAGATGAGGGTTTACAAACTGGTTTCTCCATTCACTTGCTGGGTGACCTCGCCACTCTGAGCCTTGGGTTCCTCATCTGTGAGATGGAGGCAGGAACATGGGCTGATGGGAACTTCGTGAATATTAACTCTGTACGTGATGCCATGCACAAGGAGGTCAGTACAAAGGTGTTCACTGCATCAAAGTTTGAAATAGAGAAAAATCAGAAACCACATAAATGCCACCAGTAGGGCAGTGGCTAAGTAAATATAGGATGGTCATACTTGGGATTATTACATGATCATGAAACAGATCTTTGGATCTGGACATGAAAAGCTTTCCAAGACACTGTTGAGTGAAGAAGCAAGTTGCGGATTGCTCTATACAACTTGATACCGTTTGTAGGAAACATACAAAAACTATATACATATGTATGTTCATGTATGAATGATATACTTCAATAAAGGTTAAAAAAAACTATATACATTTGCTGCAGGTGCACATGTATTGAGCAAATGCAGGGAAAAAAGGTCTAGAAGGGTGAAGAACAAATTGACTAATGGTAGCTTCTTTGGTGAGGGGATCAGGACTGGGGGAGCAGAGGGGACTCAGAGGGGATTTTAGCCTTTTCAGTAATGCTTTTGGTTTTCATAATGGGATTATATTTATTATTAAATAAAAGTTGGAATATATTGTATGAGGCACAGTCAGTGATGGTAAAGAAAAGCAAAGAAGTAGAGGTCACGAAAGTGAGGGTAGTGGCTGTGTCCAGCAGGAAGGGACACTCAGTGTTGGGGGGCTCTAGGCACGGGTCACCTTCTTCCCAGCCTGGTGGGGGTTCACACAGATGTTTGATCCACAATGATTCGTTCATCTGTACATTTATGTCTCATTCTCACGACTGTGTGCTTCCTGTGGGAAGGGCCAATTCGTGCTCATTTCGGTATCACTGCGCCCTCCCCGCCCCGCGCCCCAATTCACTGCACAGAAACCGACTTTCCTACAAGTCCCTGTTGGGCAGAGCGCGCCCCTTCGCCGGTAGTGCTCCGAGGGGCTGGTCGCTGTCCAGGGTCCTGACGGCCCGGAGCTGGGCGGCCGCAGGGGAGGCAGGCCCAGTCAGCCTCATTCCAAGCCGACCTCAAGACTCCTCCTCCTAAACCGCCACCCCAGTGGCTTGTGACCCGGCCCCTGCCCGCCTCTGCTACGTCATCTCCCAACACTGTCCCTCACCCCGTCATGCTCACTCCCTCCGTGCTGACCTGCCTGCTGTTCCTGCAATCTGCCAAGCTCAGCCTTGCTCAGGGCCTTTGCCCTTGCTGTCCCCTCTGCCCCGAGTGCTGTTTGCCCAGATGTCCCCATGGCTTGTCACCTCACTGATCCCAGGATTACACTCAGATGTCCCCTCGGTATCGAGGCCTTTCCAATCAGTCTATCTGACCAGCTCCCCTCCCCCCACCACTCTATCACTGACCATGCTGTTTCCTTCTCGGCCCCTTTCACTGTCTGATATGCAAGTTTCCATGTATTGTTCGCTTGTTTATTATCTATCTGCCCCCTCTTCAATGTACATGCCAGAAAGACAAGGATCATGTCTGTTCTGTTAGGTTTTATTCCCCTTCTGAAAAGGACCTCAGGTGCACAAAATTGCACTCATCATAATCCCTGGGTCATGACACTCCTGTCACTGGGCTGTGCAGAGCCCTCTTTTGTTATTCATTAGCTTATTTGTTTTATTTAATTTTAATAATGTATTTCTGTGAACTCACCACTCAACATTAAAATTAGAACCATGACAGTAATCGCACCAACCCATATCTGTCCTGCTATCCGCTCTGTCCCCAGCGCCTGCAACCCAGGAGGCACTCAGTGTCTAGTTGCTGAAGAAGAAGGTGACTAATGGACAATGACCTCCACATTATACAGAAAGGAGCTGATGGAAGTGCCCACCTGGCCTCACAGGGCAGAAGGAGGTGGAGAAGAAACCAAAGGCCATGTCCTCTGCCAACCTCCCCTCGTCCTTCCCTGAAGACTGGCTTGCCTTCAGCCAGCCCTGTTTTCACTCTCTGCTTGGCTTGGCCCAAAGCCTCTTCTATATAATCCAGTTCTACATCTTTGTGGAGGGCCTACAGTGCCAGGCCCTGTGTCAAGAGCTGGAGACAAGGGGTGGGTCAGTCTGGGACCATGTCCCCCCAGCTCCTTGGCCATCCCACTCTCATTCCCCTTGGTAATAAGAATAGCTAAGTTGCAGCTGCTCCAAGCAGTGTGCTTCGTGCTTTACTGGGGTCCTCTCTTGGCATCTTCACCACAATCCACTAAAGCAGGTACTATTGTCATCCCACTTTTTAGGAGAGCACACTGCAGTGGGTCTGGGTGGCAAGGATTTACTCCAGAGACAGTCAGGGGCAGGGTGATTCCAGAGCCCAGGTGCAACATAACACAAGGTTGTGCCACCAGGGCTGCACTGATTGCACATTTATCTCCCCCAAATGTCCTGAGGCCCTGGGCCCCTTTCATCTCTGCAAAAGCAACTGGGAAGGTGCAAAAGGTAACTTTGGAGTCACATAAACAGGTGGTCAGGTCCCAGCTGCAGCGTTTGGAGAGGGCTGGGTGGCATTCATGAAGGGACAAGACTACAAGCTATGCATTGTCAACTTTATACCTGCGTGCCACTGCCAGGCCACACCACCTGTAGGTCACTATGAATGCATTTTTAATAACCCCCAAACTGACCTTGTAAATATCAGTCACAAGGCTTTTCTCGTGTTGTTAAAAGAACAAGTCTATAACCCCATTTTGAGCTTTCTTCATTCTTAGTATACTGGAATGCTCACTGGAAGTGGCCCGGCCTCTCTGAACCTCTACAAAGCCAGCTGAGTCCTTGCTGTGTGACTTTAAGCAAGTCTCTCAACCTCTCTGTGCTTCTCTAGGAATTGCAAGGACTCTAAGCTGGCATGTTCAGAGGGCCCTGCCTGTAGAAGGTGCCCCCCAAATGTTTATTCTGAGTTTAACTTAATGGACTTGGATTGGCCTAGATTGTATGAAACATAGTCCCTGGCCTCATGGAAGCAAATCAGGAGCTCTGGACACTTGGAGGAAAGCGAGATATCAATTGAGACATCTAGGTTTTTTGGTGGGACAACCATTTACTGAGATGGGGAAGCCCGGAGGAGCTTGAGGGCAGGGAATCAGAGTTCTGCTTTGGGCAAGTTAAAAGAGAAACTCTCCTGTTGGCACACCAACTTGTCAGAAGCTTTTCCTGCATTTCCTGCATTGGATCTTCTCAGCAGCCCTGGGAGAGAAGCAGTGTTAACAGCCCCATTTTACAGATGGAGACATGGAAGCTCAGCAAGATTCAGTGATCCACCTGTGGTCGCACAGATGGCAGCAGGATTCACACCCAGGAAGTCAGGCTCCAAAGTCCGTGCTCCCCACTGCAGCTTTCTTCCTCTCCCGCAGACCACTCCCCATCTCTTCCCTCTGGCTTGGCAGGAAATACTGGACCCTGATCTGGGCTTTGCCATCAGAGACACCCACATGTCCCCATCCTTTTCCCCAGGTGTGGCCTCCTGCCAATGTGAGCCACTGACTAAGAGCTTTCACAGGTATTGCCCGCCTGGAGTCGCCATGATGTTGGGAGGCAGACTGAAGAGTATTTGCCACCTCCCTCTACCATCACCACCCCCACTTCATAGGGCCCTAACCGGCTCCCCAAGCTCACACAGCAATCCAGCTGCAATGGGGGCCAACATCTGCAGATCCACCCAAGCCCCACACTGCCTTGCTCAGAGCTCACCTGCACGGTGTCCCTAGGAAGGACTCCCGCCCACCTCTGTGCACGCTCTGTCTGGCAACAAAATTCGCATCTGTGCCAAAGACACCAGGTGACTTAGGGTTCTGAGGGGAGAACCCAAACAAAAGCAACTGAGGCCCCAGCCTCCCTGAGAGAAAGCAGCGTCCCACCCTGTTAAGACGGAAAGCTCAGGTGTGTGGGGGCTCAGAATTGGCAACTCCACTTCTTTGAGCCTCAATATTTTCACCAATTCCCAAAGAACTCTCAGATTCCTCCCCTATCCCCACTGTTGTCCAGGCCACCACCATCTCTGCCTGGAAGACTTCAGCAGCCTCTTCCCTGCAGGTCTCCCTGCTTCTGTGCCTGACCCCAACAGTCTCATTGCCACTGGGTGGATGCTGTACACATATAAAAATTTCTTATGTGAGGAAGGGGAGCTGAGTCCCAGGAGAAGAGTGATGGGTTGGAAAGCAGACCCGGGGTCCTCCTTCCCCCAGATGCCCTCATCTGTCAATCTCCCATCAGTCCAACCCCAAGATATCTGAAGCCCTCTGCTCCTTCCAAGCCCTGGACTCTGCTCCCTCTCAGGCCCTCTCTCTCTCTCCTTCAGCCCAAGCCCTTCATTGCTCCCTCACCTTCTCCACAGGTATTCCCTGGTCCCTGTCCATGTGGCAGATCTTGAGCCCGAATGGGTGGTCCGGTAGCTGCCCTCAGGAGCTGACCATGGCAGCGTGGCCTGGGACATGGGCCCATCCCCTATTCCCCTCCCTTGGTATGGAAACTCCCAGCCCAGACAACCCAAGACCTGACCCAGCCAGCCCCACCCACTTCTCCAGCTTCACCTGCCCCGGCCACCTGCCTGGAGGTGCCGGGGGGGGGGCACCTGGATGGAGGGGTGGCCATATTCCCTAGTGGGAGGCTCTTGCCAAGAGCCACTCCCATTCCCTCCTCAGGAGACAAAGAGAACTCAGAACCTTCCAAGCACAGGGGTCGTAACCCCAGCTCAACTGCTCATCTGTCGGGGGCAAGTGAGGCTCAGGGCAGAGCAAGTGACTCAAGCAAAGCCACATGCCTGTGGCAGACAATTGGACTCGATCTGCAGCTCTCTGGCTCTGACTCTGTGGGATAGATCTGTAGGTGCTCTCTAACTCCTCCAGACAGTGGCACTCAAAAGAAGAGAAAAGAAGGGCCTGAGACCCTTCCTCTGTTTTCTGCCGACGTTCCAAGGCCCCGGCCTATGTTTATTGTGACAGCCGTGGGACGGGGGTAAATCAAGAGAGATGTGGGATGGGACAAGTGATGGGGGTGTTGAAAGGACTGAGGGTAAGACAGTGAGGCAGAGAAAAGAGGGGTGTGTAGAGAAAGAACAAATGAGGTCCCTGCAGGTAGAACAGAGAAGGGGACGGGGGTTTTTAAATTTCTGGAGGGAGAGGCAGCAATAAAGGAGAGAGAGTCTGAGTGAAACGGGGAGAGACAGAGACCAAAAGACGCAAAGAAAGAGACAGAGAAAAGCAGAGAGAGAGAGAGAGACACAAAGAGAAAAAGAGAGAAAAGGAAAGCAAGGGGGAGGGAGAGCAAGCCAAGGCAGGGCTACCAGGACCTCCTGTAAATTGCTTCCCTGACACCCTGTCCTCTGGCCCTCACACCAGCAGTCCTGTGGGGTGTGGGGTGCGGTCCCCAGCCCTGGAGGGACTGTTCTGGGCAGAGCTGATGCATGGGAGGGCTGTCCAACCCCCACCCCACCTCCTTTGCCCAGCTGCCTCCCAGAGAGAAGGGCCCAAGTTCAGTGCAGAAGGCCCTGGAGGACTGAGGGGTCGAGGAGCTGAGGCCGGGCACGGGGTGGAGGGGCCGCGGTCGTCCCACCTGCTCCTGTTCCCTGCCGGTGGCCGCTGGCGGCTGCTCTCCCGACTTTTGCCAAGGCCTCCCGCATCCTGTGGTCAACATCGTCCCGCCTGCTCACCCCAACGCCCTCGGTACCTCCCCCTGCCTATCCCCGGCCCCCCAGGTCCACTTGTCCAGAATCCACCTGCCTGCTCCCCTGCAGGTTTGGGGTTAAGGAGGGGAACACAGCCGCCTGGATGGGGGGACTTGGTGGATTATTGAGGGTGTGGACAGGGATTGCAGCTGACATGGTTGAGGAGGAAGAGGAGGGGGTCTTGGTGATGGACGATGCTGGTTCTGCGGTGGGGGGGGAGGTGGCAGGGGAGGGGGTGGAGGAGGGCTGGGGGAGGGGTGGTGAGGAAGCCAGTTTGGGGGGGGGGGAGAGCAGGACCAGGCTCACATTTGGCATTCAGGGCAGCTGACAATAAAAATGCTTTATTGCCAAGAAACTGGATCGATCGGGGCGGGCGGGGGCCGGCAGGGGGGACGCGGAGGGCTCAGCGCAGAGGCCGGCGGCCGGGCCTCGGCAGCGACCAGGGCCCCGCCGCCCTCCCCCCTGCGCCCCCCTCCCTGCCTCCTGCCCTTTCTCTCTCCTGCAGCCACCGCTTAGTTCTTATTATATTTTTTCTTATATATTTTTCCCCCAGCTTCTCCTGCTCCTGTTTTTTTTTTTTTTTCCTTTTAATTTTTAAAAAAACTCACTGCACTCCCAATGCCGCAGGCCGGGTGGGGGTGGGGTGGGGGCATCTGCCCAGACCAGGCCCTAACCCACAGGGTGTTCAGAGCTGCTGGCTCTGGGCCTAGCCCCCACTTTGCTCCCATAGCTCCCATTCAGTCAGGCTCCCCTGTGGGTGCTGTCTCCCCTACCAGCCCTCCTAAGGGCCTCCCTCCACCCATGGAGCCTCAGCCCCTTCCCCCGCCCAGACCCTGTGGTGGGCTTGCTCTGGACCCTGGCTAGTCCTTCCTCCCCTCCCCCCTACCTGGCCCCCAGCTCACTCCCAGAGCCATTTGGCTGATGGTCAGAACTGTCCGTCAAGGGGGCTCTGAGCCCCTGGGGACCCAGATGGGAGGGGGGAGAGAGAGAGGTCGGGGGTCAGGCCACGTCCCCTCAGCTCAGCTCTTTCCCTTCCCCCTTCCTAACAAAGGGAGCAGCGGCTGGGGGGGGTGCGGCCTGGTACTCAGGGAAGCGGGGAGCAGAGGGCTGTCGGGATGGCCATGGGCAGGAGGCGGGGGTGGGGACCGCGCCGGCTCCTCCTCTGCCCTCCCCTTCGGGTCAAGGCGAAGGTGATTCCTCAACCTCTCTGAGCCTGGGCTGGGAGGGGAGGAGGATCTGGACAGACAAAGAACGGGAGCTCCAGGGAGCTGGGGGCTGGGGGAACACACCTGGGACCCAGGGCAGTCCCGGGCTAAGGGGCTGGGCAGCAGGCACCCCTCTAGTCCTGCTCTCGGCCTCCAGATGGCCCTGCCTCCCACCTGCACCAATCCTTGTGGATCTCAGAGCCACACAGAACCTCTGAGCATGGGCAGGGTTGAATGGGAGTAGGGGGAAACTGAGGCCCAGAGAGGGGAGACAGAGAGAGGATTGGACTCCAAGATGGAGACCGCCCCAGGTTCTAACATCTGACCAGGAACCTCTTTTCACTCCCCTTCCTGTAAGAGAATGACATCTTCCCTGCCCTTCCCCACAGGGAAGGTTTAGATAGGGAGATGGCAGAGGGGACTGAGGAGAGGCAGAGGCTGAGCTTTCTCCTCGCCCAGGCCAACAGAAAGGGTGGGCGCATGCGGAGAAAGACATTCTGAATGGGACCTGTCTGCTGCACTGGCCTGGCACGGCAGTGGGGAGGAACGCAAAGTGGGAGCAGGCGGGCAATGATGTGGTCAGGGCCCTCCTGAGCAACAGCTGGAGAAGAGGGGTCCAGAGACCTTCCATCCCTCGCCCACGGTCACACAGGGAAAAAGGAGGATTCAAACTCCTGTCGGCCCCAAAGCCAGCGCAAACACCTGCCCAGCCTCACTAAGGATGGGTGAAGGGGGGCAGAGGCTGGGAACAGCTGTGCACCCCCCATGCCCAGGAGGAACGAGGAGCCACCAGAGACAGACAGAAATGGATACATCTTTCTTCTGTGCTCAAACTCTTCCACCGCCGCTGAGGCAGCTCCCCAGGAGAGGGCCATGGCCAAGAGAAAGAGGGGGAGGAGGACAAGGCGGGCCTCTTTGGAGGGTAGGGGGCTCAAACATGCTCCCACAGCCTGCAAAGAGGCCCCAGATGGGCCGAGGACTAGAGGGGTCCCGGCTGCCCTCCCCCAAACCTCCCCTCCCTTCTCTCCCTCTCTTTCTCGGCTGGCTATCGACCGGGGCTGTGACATGGTAGATCAATACGGCAGGGATATAAAGCCGGCTGGCTGCCTGCCTGCCTCTGCCTCTCTCTCTCCCTCCGCTTGCCTCGCTTCCCTTTCCCAGGGCCGCGCCCAGGCCCCCCACCCCCAGTTACCCCTCACCCAAGATTCCGAGGGGGTAGGGGTCCCCCATCACTCCTCTATCGTGGGGGAGCTTAGAGAGGCTGAGAGCTTGGACAGCCAGGAGTGGGGGTGAGTACGGGAGTGGGCAGGGAAGCAGAAGGGGACGGGGGTCATACTTGCAGGTAAGGGGGTGAGATAAATCAAGGGATAGGCCCCCTGGGAGAAAGCAGGCACCCCTGCAGTAGGGGCCAGCTTGGGAGACGGGGCCCTTTGGAGGTACGAGAGGGATGAACCTCTGGGAGGTGGGCAGGGAGCATACCTGGTGGGGGGCTGGGGGGACATTGTCCTGAGCCCATGGGGCAGGGGAAGGCCTGAGGGGGTGCTGGAGTAAGCTGGGTTGAGGACTGGCAAGGAGCAGTGTGGCCACCCCCACCCGCAGAGCCCCCACCACCCCATATCATGGGTCTCCGTGGGTAAAATGTACCTTGGTCTCACCCCTAGGGCCCAGCCTGCACGTGTGTGATGGGACAAGGGGGCTTGGGAGGCCCTGGGCAGGGGCTGGGGGAAGACGGCTGTAAGTGTCTGAGTTGCCACCATGTGTCCTCCATGTGCCTGGGTCCTTTGAGTCCTTTCGCTCTGCCGTGGGACCTCAGGACAGTGTGTCCCTGTGGGTCTCAGCTACTGAGTCATGTCTGTGTGTGACCATGAGTCTGGGGGTGTGTCCCAGGGGTCCCAGTGGCTGTGTGTGTACTTCCATGAGTGTGTCCCCGACCCTGGGTGTCCCTGAACATCGAATGTGTATCTGCCTGTATGTGTGCGTGTCCCTCGGGGAAGTGAGTGAATGTATTCCCGTGATTGTGCCCGTGACTGTCTGTCCCAGGGAATCTGCTGGCTGTGTGTTCCTCCGTGTTCAAGGAAACTGTTGTGCTATGAGCCCATGACTGTGGGCGTGGGCATGCCCTCATCTGCGTGCGTCTGAGCATGCAGGTTTCTGTGAGCATCGGGGACGGTGGCAGTGTGTCTCGGTGTCCCCATACATGGCTTCCGTGGCTGTGTGTGTGTGTGTGTGTGTGTGATTGGCCTTGAGTGGATCTGCAACTCTCTCTCCGTGAGCGTCAGAGATTCCATGCGGTTTCTCTGTGTCTGGGTAACTCTGTGTGTCCCCATGTGCTGATGGCTGGAGTTTCCACGAGTGGGTCTGTGGCCCTGGGCGTGGCCCTGCACGTGTGGTGGTGACTATGTGTGCACACTGCGTTTGTGGGGGGCGCTGCGTCCTGGAGTCTCGAGTGTGGGGGAGGGTGCTAGGCAGCAGAAGCTGCCACTGCCAGATATTGCAGCTGGCCCCTTTCATAGCGACATCGTCTCCAAACATGAATGTGGGGGCCTGCCTGCCTTCTTTCCCTGCCCTGCCGGAGGCCCCAGACCCCTGCCAGGACAGGCCCACCCCCCCAACCTTGGGTAGGCTACACTTCTGCTCCTTACACCCCCTGCTTTGACAGACACCACCTCAACTCCACCAAGCGACCTCCGTCCCTCCCAACCCCCCCAGAGCCACCCACTCCCCCCGCCCTCCCCCCACCACAAGTCCAGTCCAACCCAGACAAAAGCAATTACTCCTGAGGTAGGATGTGAGTGTGGGTGTTAGAAACAGAAAAAAAGGGGGGGGGGAGTCGGGGAGCTGGAGAAACATACACAGAGACAGGATGGACAGCCAGGGACCCAGCGAGACAAGGAATGAGAAAGAAACGACAGAGGGTGTGAGGGACAGAGGGACAGACACAGAGAGAAGCAGAGACAGACAGGGAGGGACAGAAGATGAAAGAGCCTAGAGGAGACACAGACACAGAGGCCAGGAGGCAAAGGGCAAGAAGGACAGGCAGGAACCAGAGAGATGGCGAGAGAGACACAGAGAGAGGGACGGCGAGAAGGAGAGCAGGGCACAGCAGAGACCCAGACATGGAGACACAGGGGTGGGGGGGCCGGGGACAGGAGCACAGAACACAGGGGCCTTGGGAGCAGGGCTAGAGCATAGAGGAACAGAAAGCCTGCGGGAGAGGCAGGTGAGAAGGAGAGCCAGGGAGCAGCCCCGGAGGATGAACTATAGGGAGAGCCAGGGCGAGGGAGGCTGAGAAGTGAGAGCCCGAGCTGAGCTGGGAGAGGGACCTTGAGAGACAGGCAGAAGACAGAGGCCAGGCTGAGGGAGGTTGAGCAAAGCCACACACACTCTCTCTCTCTCTCTCTCTCTCTCTCTCTCTCTCTCTCTCTCAGCTCCCCGCACCCACCTGAAGTCAGGATGGCCCAGCCCTCCCCATACAGTCCCAGGTAGGGAGGGGACAGGACAGGCAGGGACAGGGATGGTCTCAGGCAGCAGCTCAGGATCACAAGGGCAGGTGGGAGCTTTCCACTGCTTTCCCCCCACACACCCTGTCACCCCGAACCCTCTGGGACCCAGGCCAAGTTCCTTACGGCCAGCCTGGTAAGGAAGTGTGGGGGCCCCAGAGGCAAGATGGGGCACTGGTCTTTCTTCCTGCCCCACAGCCGTGCCCACCTCCCTTGGCTGCCCTCAGCCCTGCTCTCACCCCAACCCCAGCCGCCCAAGACCTTCAGCCTCCTCCCCCCTCAGCAGCTCTCCCACCTACTCACGCTGGTGCGTGCTCTCTCTCTCTCTCTGTTTATTTCTAACTGCTGCTGAGTCCCTTCCCTGCTTTCTCTGACTTTTCCGCTGAGCCCCGTTTCTCTTTGTCTGTCGTTCTCAGCACATTTCTCTGTTGGGAGCACCTTCTGCCTCCCCCATCTCTCTCCCTTCCTACTCCTCTCTGTCGCATATTTCTGGACCCCTTGTTTCTCAGCCCACCCCTCTGGCCCTCCTGTCTGCCACTGGGGCCCCAGCGGCCATCCTGGAGTGGCCAGGAGTGGGGAGAGACCACAGGGGGGACAGTGGAGGGGAGCGGATGGGGGGGAGACCCCCCTTTCCTGTTGTTCCCTACAACTCCTTTCTTCCTTCTCTCTTGCCTCCTCCCCCTCTCTCCACCCCCTCCAGGGCCTACATCTTGATGTGGCTCTCTCTGGAGACAGAAAGTGTAT
The DNA here is from genome assembly GCA_026826555.1 of Tolypeutes matacus. Taxonomy (NCBI): domain Eukaryota; kingdom Metazoa; phylum Chordata; class Mammalia; order Cingulata; family Chlamyphoridae; genus Tolypeutes; species Tolypeutes matacus. The sequence goes on from JAKSZT010054134.1 coordinate 7,929,921, forward strand.
CTCCACACACCCCCACCTGCCCAGGATCGCAGAGATGGAAGCTCGGAGAAAAAGAAGGCAGCCAAGACACAGATGAAGACCAAGCAAAGGAAGAGAGAAGAGGCTTGGGGTGGAGAGGAGGGAAAGCAAGAAGCAGAGCTCCACGGGGCCACACGAGCATACCATGGGGGGTGGGGGGCTTATCATTATTTCCAACAAATGGCCGAAACCAACTGGATCTGGGGAGCCAGAGCCAAGCGCCGGCCCTCTGTCCCCAGCCCCACACTTGCCGGCATTTCCTGCAGGGCTACCAGGGCTGCCAGGGACCGGCGGGTCCCCAGACCCACTGAGAGCACTGAGCCCTTTTCCTCCTCAGCATCTGTAAACCCCACCCCAAGGCTGACAGACGCTCCCTGTCCCCTGCTGCCTCCAGCCACCCAGTGGCAAAGCAGAGGCAGCCAGAGCAATCAAGCTGTCTCTTGCCACCTCCCGACACCCCACAACTACAAACAGAGGCTCACCCCGGGGCTCCACCTCCGGTGAGCAGCACCCCTGCCCACCAGCACGGCCCCCACACAGCTCCTGCCCAGCCCAGCACCACAGCTGTGCATCCCATCTCACTCCATTGTCCGACCCACGTCCTAGGGAGCAGCCCCACACTGAAGCTTGTCCCAGCCCACATCCCCAGCCACCTCTCACACCTTATTCCTGCAGCCAAAGCCCCCACCCCAGGCACAATTCAGAAGGAAGACTGGGCCGAGGGAGCTGGGCAAACCCAGGACACTGCAGGCTTGGCTCTTGGCTCCTGTCTGCAAATGACCTGCCGCTGCCCCCAGACCCTGCAGCATCAAACCGCCACACCCACACCCTTGCCTGAGCAAGAAGGCACCGCTCTAGGCTCAACGTCCCTCCTTCATGCAGCCAGTGAAGCTCCTGCCTTCTCTCCAAGTCACCAAACCACCTCCAGCAGCGAAAGCCTCTCACCCACAGCTAAGCTCCCAGTTCCGAAGCACCCAGGAGGCCCTCAGAGTGTATGGGTGCTTGTGACTCAGTCACCTGGGACAGCACAGGGCCCACGTGGGAGGCCACCACGCCTTTCTGTGGAAGGTTGGACGGGCAGGAAGGCCCCTGCCTGGGGCGCCGGCTGGACATCAGATGCCTGTGGGTGGTACCCGGCTGTGGGGAGTCGGAGGCCAAGCCGGCCTCCATGGCCCCCAGCAGTGAAAAGGAGCCGAGGCCTGCCAGCCACCCCTCCCACCCACCTGAACCTTTGCTTTCTCCCTGGCTTCCAAAAAGGCTCTCCTCGGGAGACCTCTCGCCACCTCTTCAATCACACTCCTCTCCCTTCAGACCCAGCACCTTGCAGACCCCCAGGGCCAGGTTAGCAGTGACTGTGCCCATCTCCCCACCATCCTGGGGGTCCCCCAGACTCCTCACCGGGCCCACGCCCCTCTGCATCTGCAGACCACAGCCCAGGGCCTGGCACACAAGAAACCCCAGCAAATGTTGGCAGCAGGAATAAATGTTTGGATGTGGGTTTACGTGTCTGTTTGCTCACATATTTATTCATTCAACAAATACCTATTGAGCATCTACACCATGCCAGAGACGGAGTGTGGAGGTGCTGGACAACACAGAGAAGTCCCCCCACCATGAAGCTTATGGGGGCGGGGACTAAAAGGCATACCATGTCATCAGATATGGTGACAGTGCTCAGGAGGGAAGGATGGGGGTGGGGAGGGAGGCAGAGGAGTGGGCCCTTGTCAGGGTTGAGAAGGTCCTGGCAGGGGTGGGAGGAGAGCTCATGGGAAGGCTGGAGGGGAGCAAAGGAGGGCACCACACGGGAGTGTGAGCTGCAGGGGCAGACCCTGCACAGCCAGGGCTGGGAGAGGGTCTTATTCATCCTGAGGGCTCCAGCTTCCACACGGGGCATCAGGGAGGCCTCTAGACATGTTTGGAGAGTCACTCACTTCCCAAGTGTAGTTATAAAGGGAAGAGTGGAGGGGGGTAGAGGCATTGTTTGTTGCAGTTGTTGTTTTGTAACAAAATTGTACACCTAAGCATGAGCCTCCTTCAAAGATGCCACCCTAGGAGGCTGAACTTTCCTTTGAATGAATGAGCCAACTGTCACTCAGATATTCTGGCAACAGCCTGCAAGACCAGTTTGCAAACTCTATCAGCAAAACAGCTCACTGCTGTATAATTGTCTGTAGTCTCTATAGAAAAACCAACAAGAAACTCTGGTATTATCCTACTCCTTCGTTGCTAAATGGATCAGAGTTAGCCACAAGCACGACTTCAGGCGTTCCCCCAAATCATATTCACTCCCAGAGCACAAAGATTTGCCACCCTGAGAGGACTCCAAAAACTGTGGTGGGTTTGGCAAGGTGGAAGAATGAGAGCTTTGAGTTCAGGCAGACCCAAGTTCAAATCCTAGCTTTCCTGCTTTTCTGGGTGATCTTAGGCAAGTTACTTTCCCTCTCTGTGTCTCAGTTTCCTTCTCTTGTAGGAGATGACTAATACCCATGCCACAGGGTTGCAGCAAGGATGAAATGCAAATTACGCAGGTGGGCACTAATAAATATCAGTTCCCTCCTTGGGATGTAACATGTGTGACCAAATCTGTCATGCATCAATGTCTGCGAAATCTTGGTTACTCAGCTGAACTCTATTTGAACCCAAAGAACTAAAATCATAGACCTGACTGCAGCCCTCACCACTTCAAAACATAATTCCTTAAAACCCTTGTTACTTTAGCCCAACTTTCAGGGTTTGTACGAAGCCAACCTCTGGCCGCCAAACTCTTTCTACAACCTGGAAGCTCCTGGACCCTCTTTTCAACATTAAGGGCATCAGCAGATGGGAGGATTCCTGGGAAACCTACAACTCTGGTTCCTGGGAGGAAGCACACTAGAGAAAGGACATATCCTGTAACTCCAGCTCCCATGCTCCTACCAGCAAGAACAGGGGCCCATAGAGGAGCTTGTGACAGCCTGAAATGGTAGGCACAATGGGGTATATGTAAGTTTGTGCTTGCCTAGAAGAGGGTCTCTAGTGAACGTAGTAAAACTAGAAATCTATGGGCCAAAAGCTGCCTGAAATGTGTGGTTTGGACCACAAGGGGAATTTTGAAATTTTGCATTAGTCACCAACATTTTAGAATTGGGAGGTTTCACATAAAAGTAGATTTCTGGCTTCTCTTGAAAAATTGGAAAATCTGGGAACTCTGGGTTGCATCCCTGAATGGGAATAGTGGGTGAAGATGAAAAGCAGCTCCCCACCACTGCCATCCTCCACCCACTCATGCATTTTCCATCCCACCAAGGACTCTTCCACACCATTTTGCAAACCCTGGGCTCCAACTTTCATCTGTAAAGGACTCCTTGGGTAGGAGGCCAAGGAGGTCAACCAGAGGCCTCCCCAGGGTCCTGAGGCCTAAGGGTTAAGCTGTTTGGGTAGAAGGAGGGGGCAGCAAGGGGGTCCCACCCCTCCCTTTGTTGCTCACTGCCAGGGTCTCAACAAGCTGAGGGCTCAATGCCCAGAGGCCCTGTGTCCTGGAGAGCCGAGCGACTGGAGAACTCTGACTTCTGTTCGGGAGTCTCAGTGGCCTCAGTGGAGGAGTTTCACAAATCCTCCCTTGCTCCTGAGAGCAGCTGCAGCTGTATTTAGAGCTCCTGCTTCTTGAGGCTACATGCTCTTGTGACGTAACTTATTTTGGCCTGTGAAACATGCGTGTGCAGTGGTGCTGTCATCACCTTCCTTTGACAGGTGGAGAAACTGAGCCAGATCCAGGCTCACGCAGTGGGCAAGGGGCAAAGCCAGTGCCATCCAGCTCTGGGGCAGGGCTCTGAACCAGTCCACTGTCCTTCCACTCCCTCTTCTGTACTCAGGACAGACCTGAAGGCGTGTTTTAGTCCCACTGTGTGGATGAGGGAAAGGAGGCCCTGAGAGCAACTTTTCCAAGTCAGCTCACCTTAGGAAGAGGCAGAAAACAGAACCCAAGGTAGGTTTGCCTGCCTCCAAAGCTGGGATCTGGGCTACTGGGTTACCCTAACTCTCTCCTGAGCCCTAACTCGTCAGCAGAAACTCCCGGGGGCACCGACAGCCAGGGCCATGGGACACACGGAAGACGAAACCACCAGTTAGCCAGACTCTAACCTCGAGGAGGACAGGGGCAGGATGGGGAAAAGCGGCTGGCCCCAGGGGCAGGCCAAGAATGAGGAGGGCCAAGCCGGAGCTTCCGGGGGAAAACAGGAGCCGGAACACAGCGCTAAACCTAACTCTGAGGCCGTGGCCCTTACCTCTCGGGCAGACGCAGCAAAGCTAATACATTCAGGCCGCCAACCCGGTCCAGTAGAGAACCTAGAGAGAGAGAAGAGTGGAGTCAACATCCGGGGAATTCCTGAAGTGTCTCGACTGCATGCAGGAAGATGCACTATGAGGGAGGGGCCGCCAAGAACTGCAGGGAGGTGGGCTGTGGGGTCAGGCGCCTGGGACCTCAGGTCCTGCCAGCCACTTAGTGCCTTTTGGTGGCTGTTTCTTGGCCATTTCTTGGCTCTGAGCCTTGGTGTCCATCTTTTCAAAGGGCATCCGAATACCTGTCCACGTTGAACACCTGCTTTTCCCACCAGACTGGAAGCCCCTTGAAGGGCGGGAACTGTGTCTTGAGCTTCAGCCTTTGGCAGAGAGCCTGATAAATGCCAGGTGCTCAGTGAGTGCATCAGGGATGATGAGTGAATCGGATGGATGGATGGATTAATTAACCAACAAACTGTGGACCCAGAGGACTGCTGGGGGCATCCCACGAGAAAGGCATTTGAAAGGGTTACCCATTCTGAGGTGCCAGTGTGTTGTGGAGAGATGAAAACAAAAGTCATGATGACATTTCCGCTTGTATATTTGTTCATTCATTTATTTAGTTAATCAAATATCGAGGCTTCTTGGAGCAAATGTGGGGACACAGAAATGGAGGAGACAAGATCCCTGCCCTGGCTGCTGAGTGGGAGAGACAGGAAAAAAAAAGAGTCAAGGAGATAGGGATGCTGCGGGAACCCCAGGGGAGGCCAGGGAAGGCTCAGGGGTGCACGACACCTATGCCCAGACTGGAAGACAAGTAAACTGTAATCAGGCAAAGAGCTAGGTGGGAAGAAAGAGAATGTCAGGCCTCCGCCTACCCAGGGCTCAGATAGAGAAGATGGGGAGGACGAGGCTGTGGAGGTCACAGGGAGAGGACCTGCAGGGCCTCAAGTGCCTGTCCAAACATCAGGGCCTTCACCCAAGAAGGGGAGAGACTCCATCCAGGTTGTCTGTGGAAAGGTCCCTCTGCATGCTGTAGAAGATGGAGAGGACAGAGGGGCCGACAGGAGGTCAGGAGACCCGTCCCCAGAGAGTGCTTGCTGGGCTTCACTGCAGCCCTGCAGGGAAGAAAGAGGAAGGGTGCTCTCAAGCCCACTTTACAGATGTAGCAGGCGAGGCTGCAAGGAGACGTGAGCTCCCTGGGGTGGCGTACAGCGCGGTGAGGCACAGAGCTGCTTAGAGAGCCCGGTCTGAGCACCTCCTAGGAAATGTTGGCTTCCTGCCTTCACGGAACTTCGCCTCCTTGGGAAAGTGGCTTGAGCCCACACAGAGACCACGCTGGCCCCTGCTTGTGGTGAGCATTCAGAGAAGAGGCCGGGGCTGAGGGGTAGGGAGAGCCAGGGTTTCAGGGAGGCCTTGCAGCCAGAAAGGCACTGATGAGGGGGCTCAGAGTGGGAGGGCCACGGGGGCGAGGTCACAGAGCCTGAAGACCCCCACTGGAAGCTCGGAGACGAGCGGGGAAGAGGAGGACTGGTCGTGACTTTGGGAAGAGGAGGACTGGTCGTGACTTTGAAGTGTAGCCAACTTTTCCATCTCACAGCACATCTGCCAGCACAGATGAGGAGACTGAAGCCAGGACCTGCCAAGTTCACAAGGAATTAGTGGAGGCTGGACTGGTGTTCAGGAGGTAAAAAGAGAAAGTAAGAGAGGGGAGACAGTGGGGAGAGAGAGATGGAGGGGGAGAGAGAGAGGAAGAGAGCCAGAAGAGTTGGGGAAGTGGAGGAAGCCACAGCCAGAGACACCAGAGAAAAGCCCAAATGGAAAGTAAAGGGGGGAGGCAAAGGGTCCACCCAACTCCTCCTCCCCCGACTCTCCCCTCTCTCTCTGGGCCTCTTGCTTGTCCTCCATCTTCAGAGGCAAAGGGGACCAGAGCCCCTGTGGGGAGGGAGGAGCTGGGGTTACTCCCCTCCTCCCCACCCCACCCCGGAGCTAATCAGCGGCTGTCATCTCCACGGTGAGGTCTTGGTTAAGGAGATTTAGGGCCGGGATCAATAGGAAATTTAAAAATCGATGCAGCGCGCAGGGCAAAATCGATGGCGTTTAATCGCCTTGCCGATTCCCAGTCAAAACAATTAGCCGTGCTGAGTGTTGAACACGGTGGTGACACGGCATTAACCGTCAATATTGGTGTAAGTGATGGCGGGGCTGGCGGGGGAATCCCCGGGCCTCCAAGGGGCCCGAGTCAGACAGCGCCTTCTGGCTGGGGTCTTCCCCCCAGGCAGTGCCCCAGCACGGGGACTCCCTCCAGAGGGGACCCGCACTTCAGTCCCTCTCCCTCTGCCCTCTGCCCACCCCAGCAGGGGTGCCCGTGGGGCAGAGCCACCCCCAGCCCACCTGCCTCCAACTTTCCACTTCGTCCTGCCGCACAAGTCCCCACACCCCCACTCCCTCTGATGGAGTCCTGCCTCCTCCCCGCCTGCAGGGAGCCCCCTTCCAAAGAGGCAGCCCCGCGGAAGTTGGGAGCTGTATTCCCGACAGTGCCTTGAGACCGGGAGGCTGCTTACAAGATACCTTCTCCACATTTTTCAGATGGGGATCCTAAAGAACAGAGAGGGAAAGCAGCTGGCCCAGAGTTACCCAGTGCTGGAAGTGGAGGAGCCAGGATTTGAACCTCTGATTTGTTTGACTCCAAAGCCTATGTTCTTGGCAGCTGTGCCACAGAAAAGGGGAAGAGGCTGACGTTCACAGAAGGAAAGAAAGCCCAGGAGTTTGATCCTGGCCCATCACAGCTGGCATGACGACTCGTCACGGCCAGGGGTCCGTCTGCCTCCCGCCTGCGGGACTGTGAGCTCCTTGAGGGCAAGCTGAGCCTGGCTCCTCGGGGGTCCCCAGAATCACCTGGCACAGGGTATAACCCTGAGCTGGGGCTTGGGTCTGGTCTGGGGGTAACAGTGTCCCTGCCCCCAGACACAGACAGCCCACATACACCCCCACCAGGGGAGGACGCCCGGCCCCCACAAATACATCAGCACAGCAGCCCTCAGTGAGAGCAGCCGGTGCCTTGTGAGCACTAGCTTCGTGCCGGGCGTGCTCAGTCACTCTGCAGGTGGGGTCTCGTGGAATCCCCTCGGTCCTCTGGAGTGAGCACCATCCCGTGAGACAGGCACCAGAATGGAGGCCTGGAGGGGACACGGCCAAGAGGGACAGCGCTGTATGGCTCAGGGATACAGGGCACAGAGCAAACAGGGTCTATGACTGCAAGAAGGAGATGGGGTGCAAGGGGTGTGAGGGAACCTGGCGACTAGAGGGAGGACCAGGAGTGGCCCACACAGGGCTAGGGGGCCAGGGGAAGGGGGAGCCAAGGCTGGAGCAGACCTGGAGGTCTCACTCTGAACTCCTGGCCTGGCAAGACTAGTATGGAGACGGTGAGGCCAAAGTGGCTCTCGCCTTCCCTGAACTCCCTGGGTCTGGGGTGCTGGGTGGGGAGGGCGGAGGCATCTGTAGCCACCTGCTCCCTGGCGTGGAGGAGCAGGAGGGGGTGGTAGGAAGGGGAGGAGGCCCATGAGATGAGCTAGGGATTGATCTGACAAGGTCCTAATCAAATGGTCAATATCGCTGACCTGACCACTTAACCTATTGATAAGCTGGCAAGGACCGAGCAGACGGCACGCAGGCTCCGGGAGGGACAGCAAGAGGGAGGGGAGCAAGCCTGATGGGGGCAGGGCTGTGACTGCACCGGCCAGCGTCAGGCCTGGGGCTGGGGTCCTGGAGCCCACCTCCCCACCTCCTGCCTTCCCTTCTTTCAGGTCACATGCCTCCTATCTGGGGCCCCTCCTGCCCAGACCTCTCCCTCCTCTCTCGGTGCCCAAAGCCCCTCCCCCAGGGAGGCTGGAACCATCTCTGGCACCCAAGCCATCCCTAGCTCCCTCCAAAGGCACTTAGCTTTTTACACACGCGAAGGTCTTCTCTGAGCCTCCATGTCCTCATCTGTCAACTGGGGGTAATTATAATAGGGAGAGCCTGAAAACAACCTAGATATCCTACTACTGGGCACTGGGGACCGAGACAATAAATGATGGCACAGAGCCACACGGAACAGGACTGTGGAGTTGGAGAAAACACCCTTGAAAAAAATTCACTGACAAGGGGGAGATGTTCATGGTCCATTGTTAGAAAGGAAAAGAAGGCAGATTATAAATTGGTGGATAGCAAATGACCCCTTCTTTATAAATCACTCACACACACACATTTTCTCAAAGAGCAGAAATCAGAATTCGGAGCTTTGCTCTCAGGCACCTGAATCTTAATAAGTCCTTGGGTAAACCCGTAGGCATGCTCCCGTTTGAGAAAACGTTATCTAGAAGACATCAAGGAGTTAACCATTTTTTGTTTGTTTGCTTAATTATATTACCAAGATATATTCTTTTGTCATCTGTTTGAATATCTGTATTCTCTAGTTTTTCTACAACACGTGGTACATCTGTTGTTTGTAAGTTCAAAATGCAGGGCAAGTGATACCTACGTCGTCAGTATTGACCCATGGCTAGGCACACGGCGGACATGCAAACACCAGTTTCTCTGCCCCCCCTTTCCCTTTCCCAGCTGTGCTGGTCTTAGGTCCCTTCATATATCCAAGCCCAGCAGAGTTCAAGGCCCTCAGGGGCTGTCTGTGAGTGACTTTTAAGTCTGCTGCAAAGAAAAGAGCTGGCGCCTCTGCTCCGGTTTCTGCTCTCAGTGGAGAGGGCAGGAGAGCTGGGTTCTGTCCGCCCCCCCCCCCCAGGAGCCTGGTTGAGGGCTTCCACACAGGGGAACAGCTGGGGGGGAACACAGGTGCAGAGGGAGGCACAGCCAGTTTTGACAGAGCCGGACGGAAGTCCTGGCTCTCGGGTGGTTCCATCCCGTTGCCAAGATGGAAAAGCCAAGCGAGCAACTGTGCGGGCAGGGAAGGGGACAGCTGAGGGAGGGTGTGCTTCTGGGGGCAGAAGAGCCTGGTGGTGGAAGTCCAGACTGCCGCTTCCTCTCTGTGTGACCCTTGTCAAGGCCCTCAGGCTCTCTGAGCCTCAGTTGCTTCAAACACAACACAGAGAATGCCAACAGCAGCCTCACAGTGCTGGCATGAGATGTCAAGGAGACCACGCTTACAACAAACTTAGCACAGGGCTTGACACAAAGAAAGGGACAAGTGTGAGGCAGGACCGATGTGATTATCAGCCACGAGTGCTGCCTATGCGTGGGTGCTAAGGGGGTAGGAGGGCAGGCAGCAGGGCAGGGTGGGGAGAGAAGGTGTGTCCTGGTAAACTGCCTTGGGGTGTACAAATGCAATGGAGACCCTCCTCTAAACACTTTCCTTAGTTCATTCATTCATTCATTCATTCATTCATTCATTCATTCATTCGTCCATCAAGCATTTCCTGAGGCTAATTCTAGGTCAGACCCTAGGCTGGGCCCTGCAATGCAGACATGAACAATGAAAGTGCCCTCTGGGTGAGTGGAGGGCAGTTAGGGATGGCTGCACTGGGCCCCTCGTCTCTGAGAGTTGCTGCCTCAGTGGCCCCCAAACTGTCCCCTGGTGCTTCTGCTGGAAGAGGCCGGGTACTGGAGCACGAGGCCCCCACCAACTGACTGGTGTGATACTCAGGTATGTGTGCTCGCAGGCAGTGGGACAGTCAGCTCTGTGCAGGCCGGTGATGGTCACGTTTGTGACTCACAGCACCTCCAGGGCCTGACACTCCAGGGGACACTCTGTGTTTGTTTGGGTTTGTTTTTTTCCTCCATTGTTTAAATGAATTAAAAAGCCCACAGCACAATGCCTAACACCTGGCAGGTATGCCTAAATAGCAGCTATTATTAGCATCCTCACCAGATGTGCCATCACTCTTCATCCCTTGCCAAGGAAACTTGAGGTTTGAAGAAGTGATGTGCTTTAGCCAAGGCTACTCCAAGCCAGGACTGGAAGCCAGTGTGTCTGACTCCACAGTCTGTGGTCCTCCCTTCTGTCTGGCAGGGGCAGGGTTGTCAGGGTGTGTGTTGGGGGTGAGCAGATGTGAGAGTAAGGGATAAGGACGAGGGTGGCTGGGGTGAGGGTAGTGCTGTCAGGGAGATGAGAGGGTGCAGGCCCAGGATGACGGCTCTAGGTGTCCCCTACGGCACTGGCAGGGGCAGCCCCCTGGCCGGTGAGCACTCACACCCTTGTCCAGCTTAGCAGACACCCACCTCCACCATTATACTGTGCAAGTAGGATGAGCGGGGATCCAGCTCCTGTTCATCTGACAAATATTCCAAACACTCGCTGTGTGCTGAGAACTACTCTAGACCCTGGGGGTATGTATAGCTGTGAACAAAACAAAGTCCCTGCCCTCATGGCGTTGACCTTCTAGTGGAGGAAGAGAGACAATAAACGAGGAAGCACACTGAAGAACTAAGGAGGAAAATAAAGCAGGTTGGGGGTGGAGGGTTACAAGATGACCCTATTTTCGATGGGGTGGTCAGGAAAAAACTGTCTGGGGAGGAGACTTTTGAGCAGTGGCTAAATGATGTGGTTAGGGGAAGGGGGAGTGTAAGAGCTTTCCTGGCAACGGAAACGGCAAGTGCAAAGGCCCTGAGGTAGGAACAAGATTGTGTGAATGGCAGCAGGAAGGCCAAAGCAGCTTGACCTTCCTGAGCCAGGAGGAGAGGCATAAGAGACAAACGAGTGGGGGTGGGGGGGGGGCGCAGATAAGCTCCTGGGCCCAGGAAGATGTTCATCTAAGTGTGCTGGGGGCATGCTGACAGGTTTTCTCACAGGCACGGCAGCTCCTTTTAGGCCAGTCTAAAGGAACAGGGCTCTGGACAGAGTCATGGGGGAAGTGGGGACATGTGTCTGTGCAGATGAAGGGGGTAAGGGTGGGTCTCACCCTCCCAAATCATCCTCACCCCTTCCCTCATACATCCTGTGGGGTCTTCTGACCCATTCCTTCTCCGAGAATAAACTCAAGAAGCCTTCGATAAACGCTTTAAGTCCCGGACAGGGCTTTATCAGGGTCGACCTCCCCAGACCGTGAGCTCCTCTGGGGCAGGGAAGAGTCTGATTCATCTAGGTGCGCTGGGCACCCAGCTCAGGCGAGGCCAAGGAGGCTTCCGGAAGCAGTGGAGTGTCGGCACTCACTAAGGAGCACAGTAACCCTGAACCCCCAGGCCCCAGCAAACCGCAGTGTGGAGGTGAGTACTAGCTTGTTCAGCTCTGCCCAGTGGGTGAGAAATGGAGCGTCTCCAGGGTGTCAGGCCCTGTGGGTGCTGTGAGTCACAAAGGTGAACATCACCTGCCTGCACAGAGCTGACTGTCCCACTGCCTGCGAGCACAAATGAGGGGTACACTCTGTGTCCTCTCCCTGGCCAGGCCTTGTCCAGGATACCCCTAGTGGGCAGGCAGGGCAGGAGGCCCAGGAACTGGCCACCATCTCACCTGCTCCACACCTCCAGGGTCTCCCCATCCTGTCCGTCCTCCATGCCAGGCTCCAGGGGACACAGATCCAGTACCGGTCTCATACCCTGTATTTTCCCTCCTTAAAATCCTTCCACGGCCACGCGGCACACCTAGACCAAGCCCCGGCCTGGGCGCCCTTCCCCGTCATGGCAAACCTCACCTCTCACCACTGCCCCCCATGTACCTGACGATCCAGTGACCATGAACCCCTCATGATTGTTGGGGAAGTTGCACACCTGTTCACACCTCCAGGGTGTCCCTCTGTTTAGAAAGTCTCCCCTCTTCCCGAAAGCACCCAACTCATCCTTCTCCATGCCACCTCCTTGGTGAAGCCTCCCAGACCCTCCCCCCCAGGGCTGCCCCAGCACGCTTTGTGTGCCCGTCAGAGCCCACACCTCTGAGCCTCAGGCTGGCGGACCCCCTCTCCCACCAGATGAGGCAAGGCAGGGGGCGGGGGAGCTGTGCCCTGCATTATTTAGGCCCGTGTGGCCTCGCTGAGATTCGGGAAGGATACGTGTGTACATTTAGAGTCTGTGTGTTGTATCCAACCCAGATTAAATGTCACTTCCTCGGAGGTGTTACACCTGAACTGCCAATCAAAACCGGCTTCTCCCACGATGGCCTCCCTCAACCACTTGTTCCCTTCCTTTCCAGATGTCGTCGCCGTCCATAAGCAACCACATTCTAGGATCTGATGTGCGGGTCCTGCCAGCCTGCCGGCACAGACAGCAGGGGCCAGGTGTGTCCTGCAAATGCTGTGCCTCCAGCCTCGGGGGCGGGGCCAGATCAGGTGTGATGAGTGAATGAGCCCCACGAACATTTTCAAACTTGAGCATCTATCTGCTTCATTTCACTCTAAGGGGATGAGCCTGGTTGGGGGAGGTTTGTGTGACAGGATGCGGGGCGTGCCCATTTCTGTCCCGTGTGTGACTTCCCTGCAGGACCTCTAGGCGTGCCTGTGTGCAGCTGTGCACATGTGGGCCGGGAAGCTGTGGCGCTTTAGTATCTATATTTGTACTTTTTTTTGCTGGGGGGTGGAACCTCCCCTTGAGGAGCCCCTCGATGTTTGGGTATTTGTCTTGCCCAGGACGCCTCCGCACCTACATGCACACACAGACATCTGGGATTTCATAGCTGTAGGTTTGTGCCTGTCCTTGTTTCCAGAGCTGGTATGTCCATTTCAGTGTCTGTAGACACGTGCACAAATGTCTGTGTGCCTCTGTAGGCTTTTGTGTCTATGCATTTTCCAAGAGAATCTCTGACCCAAGGGCGTGTGTAGCCAGGACCCACGGTGGGTGCTCCAGGCTAACCTGAGCTTCAGACCCGGGTGTGTGTCCATCCATCTCAGCTTCACTAGACATGTCAGTTTTGTGTGTGCATCTGTCCAAGGCATATGTGGCCTTTGTAGTTTTGAGTGAGTGTGTGTGTGTGTGTGTGTTGGGGGGTTGATCTGGGCACGTGTACACCTGGGTGTCTCTCTTCCCCTGGCCGCTGCCCACCCGGCCTGGATGAGCACCTAGCCTCGGTTGCGGTCTTTCCCACTCGTTCTCTCACACACACCCAAGCTCATATGTGCTGGGTGGATGGGGAGGGGGCCGGGGTGTCAGCAAGCTCCTGTGTCACAAGGTTAATTTCTCTGCAGCCAAGCAGGCTGGGCCCTGAGGGGAGGGGTGGGGGAGGGGCTGGTCCCCACAGCCCCTCTGATTAATATGTATTTGGGGCTGCTGTGCTCAAAGGTCATGGGGGGGAGGGGGAGAAGGGGGTCTGTGCTGGGTCGTGCCGTCGGGTCCCAGCCGGGCCCAGCATGGGTTGCGTGACCCCCTCCAGAAGGATGATGAAATTCAGGGAGATGCGCCGCCTGCCCCCAGGTCTGGCCTACCCCACCCACAGCCATGTTCGGAGGGAGCTGCAGTTGTGGACACACAGATAGATATTCAAACTCTGGAGCACACAGGCACACAAGCATATGCCTGCCGATACCCAGGCAGAGGCTCAAAGGACGCACAAAGACGGCCTCATGGGCCACCAGCTGCACCGACATCTGAGAGTCCAGAGCCAGATCCATCCCTTCTCCCCTACCCCAGCCTTGACCCCAACACCAAAAAATAAATAAATACAAGCACACAAGGGTGCATAGCTTCTCACGATAAGAAGGGTCCCTACACACTCGATACACACACACACACACACTCAGACACAAAGGTGCAAAGGGTCAAATGAGAGAGATCCTTGAACACTTTGTGAGTGGACTGGTACACACACACACACAAACACACACACAAAGGCATGCACATAGATGCACACCAAGGGGCCCAGAGATACAAAGTTCCACGGAGGTAGGTGCATACCAACAACTGCAGATAATGTACATGCACATGAACACACAAACACGCACACTCACACATACAAAGACACCCCCCCCAACACACACCAAGCAGGATGCATGGCGGAGCCAGGCTGGAAGACCCATCCCGCTGCACCACAGCGGCCCTGGCCCTTTCCCCGCCAAGGGGAGAATGGCCGGCTGGTCTCTGGGTCGTGGCCCCCCAGCCAGCTCTGGCCAAATGCGGCACCATTTATCCAGCTCCGAGTCACATCAATTGTGGAGCCTCCCCTCCTCGCTGACCAGCCATCTCGGCCATCAGCAGCCTCGGCCATTAGCGGGCTCACGCCTCTGGCCTGCATTTGCTGAATCTACCTTACCTGGCAGAACTGTCTGGGCCAAGGGAGCCCTTTCCGGGTCTGCCTGACCCTTTCCTCAGGGGAGTCCGATGTGCCCTGTTGTGTGACCCGCAGTCCCTGCCTCAGGGCCACCCCCCCTGGCACACAGCTCAGGCGCTCGGGCTGCCATTCTTCAATGACTGCCAGCCACCGTGGTTCCGGTGGCTCGCGAGGCTATGTGCAGGAGAGTGTGCGTCTAAGTCTGCTTGTAGGGCTGTGTGTATGGGTGGTGGGGTGACTAAGTCCAAAGAGTGTGTGTGAATGTAAGTGAGCGTGTGAGGGGGTGTGTGTGTGAATAAGGGGTTAGGAGTCAGCAGCTGTGCTTCACGTCAAAGAGTGCCTAAGTGTGCGGTTGTGCCTATGGGGAGCTAGCATGTGCCTAAGTGTATGTGCATGCGTGTGCACGTGGGCGTGAGCTTTACGGCAGGCTGTTAGTCCGTGTCTAGGTGTGGGTTTGCCAGAGGCTATAAGGGGCTGCCTCTGTCTTTGGCGTGGGGGGCCGTGCAGTACAGGCGTCTGGTTCTCTAGCACTTGTGAGCAAGTGGAGTGTGTCTCTCCCAGACTCCGTTGCCTGTGTTTGTGAAAGTGACAGATGCTGCCTCCCTGGCCTCACTGCGGCGGATTAAGTCTGTGAACGCCACATGAGTCTGCACCCCGGGTGAGGGAGGGTCCCGGCCTGTGCTCACACTCGTGGGTGTGGGATCCAGCCCTGTCTGTGACAGGGTGACCCTGGGGAAGGCGGGCTAAAGCTTCCCCCTTGTTGGTTTCTATGAAGGAGGCTGCACAGGAATGGACAGCAAGCCAAGGGTCTTTACATGTGTGCACACAGGCACACACACGCATGCCCATGTATGTGTCCAAGCCGCCCCACACACACTGTCGCAAAATGCACGTGTGTGCACGTGATCCCACGCATGCCAGCTCCCCACTGCCAGCCCGACCAAGTCCAAACTTCTCGGCACAGAATCTGCTCTCCCACAGGCTGGCCCTGCAGTACTGCGCCAGCCTCTTCTCTGAGGACCACGCCTCCGGCCTGGACTGCTCCCTCCCTGCCTCCCTCAGCCATCTCTACACCACTCCCCATTTCACATGCCCTTCCCCCTTCCTGGAAGATGCCAGAACATCTCAAAGACCCACCTCCCTAATGAAGCCTTCCCTGTTTGAGCCCATGCCCTCTTCTTTCTCCCCATTCCTAATGACCCTGAAGCTCTCTTTGTGCCCACATTCCAGGTACCCAGAATCTCTAAGTCCAGGCCCTACTTAGTTGGCAGCTAACGACTGTTTTCCAGTAAGAAGTGACCAAACCACCACTGCCCGATGACCTCAGGGAACTTACTGTATTTCTTCGTTCACTGATTCGTGCCACTCAATAATGCCTATTGAACGTGGGGGCCTGCATGGGCACCACCACCTCCAGACTCCTTCCAATGGATGGAGCCCACATAGCTGCTTGCCCTGAGGATCTAGTGGGGGCAGCGGGGGAGTGAGGGAAGGTGCACCTGCCTCCCAGGGCCACCAAGTGCATCTGGAAAGGTGGCTGTACAGCAAGGGGCTCAACAGAAGAGACTGGAGGACCATAAGCTCATCCATACTCCTGTCTCCGGGCAGGCCCACCCCCAAACCGTCACCAACAGAGCTGCCTTGACCTCGTTCATTTGCCAGCTTTTGCTTCAGGATACAAAGCGAGACCCAGGTCCTTGGAGCCCTCGTTGAGCCATGGAAAGCATCCATCCACCTAACAGACCCTGGGAGACAGGTCTCAGGGGGCAGGGGGTAAATGGGGGAAGGGGCAGAGCCAGAGAAAGGAAATGATGTTGGGGCAGCTAAGGGGAGAGGGACAGACCTCTAAGAACAGACAAAGCTCCATAGCAGGAGTCCAGAGACCTTGGTTCTGGTGTCAGCTTGGTTGTCCTTGGCTGAGAGAATGGTGTAGGCCTCAGAGCCCTCAGCTGTGAAAAGGGCATGGTCAGGGCTGCTGTGTGGCCAGAAGAGCCAGGGGACGTAAGGGGAGGCCATCGTTATTATGATTAGATCAGAAGGTTCTGGGTCCGAGGCGAGAATGAGGAGTGGTTACATGTAGGAGGAGAAACAGAGGAGACCCCACACCCACTCTCTCTTCTAACAATTCTCCACACCTGGGATTCCCAACCATTTCCATCCTGGAAATTAACCAAAGCACGCCAGAGAAGGAAACTGCTCCTTTGCACCCACTGACATGTCAGCAGCCCCTGGCGTGGCCATCTGTCCCCACCACAGGTCATGCTCTGATTACATTCCAGGGCTCTGAAAAGCTCGGCCTGCCTAGTGGGGTGCTGAGATTGGGGCACCTTGCTTGGCTGTAACAATGCTGAGGGGAAGGGTCCTGGCCCAAGGCCCCTGCATACAAGGAGGGAGTGTACATGAGACCAAAGGGGAGGTGTCCTGGCGGTGCCACTGATGGACTCGCTGGGAAAAAGTCTGGCCTTTTGCTATCTAGGATGTGCAGGCCAACCTCTATCACACACACAGCACGGGTGCGAGCACACACACAAATGCACACGCTCACACATACACATAATCACTCACACATACGCTATGACCACGTTCTTTCCTGCCACGGCCCCTGCCACAGCCACCCTCCATTTTCCCTGCAAAGGGTGGTAAAGGGAAGTGAGAGCAAGCACGGCCTCTAAGGAGGGCACTGCGACCTGCCAGAGGGCTGGACAGCAGCCGCAGGGACACCAGGGTCTGGACCTCTCCAACAGCATGCCCGTGCCTCTCTGTCCAGCACCACCCACAAATCAGGACAGAGACACGGAATCACACGTTACAGCAAGTGCAGACACAGCCTGTGCCCTGATCAGCTTTCCCCCGGCCCTCCTGCCACCCCCTGACATGGGACGCTTTGTCACTGCAGAAGGGCCAAGGAAGGTTTTTGGGGGCCGGCAGACTTTGGGGAGGGGGGATCTTTTCTTGTTTTGTTCTCTTGAACCTGGTTTCAAGGTTCCTGTCTGAGCACCCTCTTAGCCCAGCCAGACGCCTGCAACCTCTGGAAACTCGCACATCTCTATCGCTACACCCTGACCCTGCTCACACGAACTCACCCTCCCTCTCACCCAAGATACTCAGAGACACCTAGAACAACAATGGCGACAACAATAATAATACACCAGAAACTGTACTAGGCACTTGGCCACGTGTGACTCTATTCAATGTGCACCCCCACGTCCACACGCCACACTCAGACCTGGTGCCCACGCGCAGAGCCTATACTCCAAACACGCTACACACACAGATTCACGCATCTACGACCAGTGGTAGACTTGGTACAGAGACCTGCATACGCGTGGACGGCTCTCACACACAGCCTGAGAGTCCCTCCTGAGGACACACACGGCGGAGGGTACCTAAACACACGGGGCCAAGGAAAGACCTAACATAAGTGCATACGCTGACTGCCTCTTATATGCCTGTCACCGTCATGGGGACCCCCGGTACCCCGCCCCCCACTGAAAACACATCAAGATCCCACACCTTGGCCCTCCGGCCAAGCGATCCTTGCCGACCACCTCTTGCCGTGCGCGCAGGCCTTGCACAAACGCGACGCCACCATGGGCTGACTGTACACAGCAGCCCCCCACAGGGCACTAATTATGCCTCCCCTCAGACCCTGGTGGGGGCGTGGGGGGGGCAGGAATTTGCAAGAGACTTAAAGGTGAAAGAGTTAAGTGGCTGTTTGGGTCTTTCTCTAAATCCAAGACCTGCTCCCCAACTCCGCAGGCCCCAGCACCAAGGGAGAAAGTGGGGAGTGGTCAGCAGGCCAGAGGGTTTCCCTTGGGATCTTGTACCTGGGACTCAGAAACTCCAAGGACCCTCCCCCTTGGCCCCCCACCTCAGTAGCCTCCCCTCCTCACTCCTGGAGCCATTTGTGTCATTTCCTTCTCTGTCCACACCCTTGTCGCTCAGTGGGGATGAGTGCATAGCTGTGAGCCTCATTTAAGATCTTCCCCTCCCCCCACAGTCCCAGGGAGCATCTAGCCCGACTTCTCCTGGAAGCCAGAAGGAAATAGGGGTAATGCCAGAACCCCCAGGGCAGATCCAGGCCCCCAGCAGGGAAAGAAGAGGGTAGAAATATGTGGGGTTGTGGAATAGGGGTTAGGTTCTGGTGGGAACTTGAGGGACTCCTGCTTTTACAGAGCCCCTCTCCCCGGCACCCTGTTTGAGGGTGATGCTGCAAAAGTGATGAATAAATGAAATTGGGGGAGGGAGAGAAGGGATGGGGAGACATGGGAAATGAGCGGCAGGAGGGAAGAATAAAAGAAAAGGAAAGGGGGGAGGGGGAAAAAGGAGGAAAAAGAAAGGAAGGGGATTGAGAGAAGGAAAGGAGAAAAAGAAGAGAAACTGAGAGAGAAAGGAGAAAAGAGCTTTTATTGAGAGGAGAAAGAGACAGTGGAACTGGGAAACAGGGAAAATGAGAAACTAGCAAAGGAGATGGAGAAAAAAGAGAAGAGAAAGGCCGAGAGCTGGGGAAGAAAAGAGTAGGGAGTGTTCTCCATCAAGGGGCAAAGAGCTCAGGTAGGAGGCGGCGGCTTCAAGGGGCTCCCCTACTTACAGACTTTGCCCAGAGAGCCAAGGGGAGCATCTACTCCCCAACCTCACTCCTGAGCCCCAAAGCTGTGTTTCCCATCTCCCCTGCCTGGGACGTACTGCCTGCCGGCTCCCCATCCCGACTATTCCACCTTCCACTCTCCCCCTTGTCCAAGGCACCCCGTTTCTTTCTCTCGCCCCTCATTCCTGCCCCCCAGCCCTTTCTCATTCTCTGTGCCCTCTTACCTCTCCCCCCGCCCCATGCACCCTGCTTGCTTCGGAGCTTCAGACAGCATCACCGACCAATATGCTCACCATCATCACACGAAACCGGCCCCCACACCCCCAGGAAAGCAAGCAAGAAAGAAAGAAAGAAAAAAGCGGCGTCGCCAGCAGCCCTGACCCCCCTCTCGCCTCATTTTCTCCACAGCCGCCCCTTCCCCAAATGCGGGGTCAAAAATAGGGATCCCACCCAGCCCCGGGAGCCTCTCCAAGGCGCCGCAGAGAGCCCAAGCCATGCCACCTCGCCTCTCTTCTCCTCGGCGCTCACTCCTTTTTGTGCACGGCCGCCCGGCTGCGATGTGTTTTATTTTCATCATCTCTTTATTGGCATTATTTTTTCTTTTTCTTTATTATTAATATTATTATTATTATTTGGGGGGCCTGGGGCGGTAGCGACGAAGCGCCCACCGCTTGGTCTCCTTCGCCAGCTCCCCGGCCGCCTCGCCGCCTCTTTCTCTCGTCTCGGCTCCTCTCACCTCCCTCCCTTCTCTTCTCTGTCTCCGCTCTCGCTCCGCGGTCCTTTCAGCTCCGTCCTCAAGCTGCCTGCCCTCTCTTCTCTCTGCTGTCACCCCCTTCACGCTTCTTTTCCCCATCCTTCTTGCCCCCTTCTCCCCTTTTCCTCTCCCTCCTCACCTCCTCTCCGTTCCCATTTCTTTCATCCTCGCCCCCCCCATTTCTCCTTTGCGTCCCTCGCTGCCTCCGACAGCAAGCCGACCCCCCGACCCCCAAATAATAAAAATACCCAGCCAGGGGGTAAAGCCCCGGCCGGCGCCGGGAGGGAGGCGAGAGGGCCGGGGCCGCAGCGGCGGCGGGCAGCGGCGGAGCGCGGCGCGGAGCGAGCGGCGCCCACCCGGCTCCCGCCCGGAGAGCTCTGCAATAGGCCGAGCCGGCTGCATTAAGCTTCTTGCAATCAATAAAGCGCGGGTCAGATTATGCAAAGCGCAGATATTAATATGCAAAGTTTTAAAGATTTTTAAATGGAAGGGCGAGCGCGGCGCGGGCGAGCGGGCGGGCAGGGGCTGCGAGGGGAGAGGGAGGAAGGGAGGGCGGGCGGGCGGGCGCGCAGGCGAGCTGGGGAGAGGAGGAGGCTGCCCGCCGCCCGCCCGCTCGGCTGCGCCGCGCTGCCTTGCCTTACCGCTGCTCCCATCGGTAGGCGCCGCTGTCTTCGCCATGCGCGTCAGCTGCACGGCTCCGAGGGGATGGCCGAGGAGGAGCCGCCGCCGCCAACGCTACCCCCGCTCCCGCTCCCGCTCCCGCGCCCGCTCGCTGCCTGCTGCTGGCGCTGCTCTGGCCGCTGCTCCTCGCCTGAGCTGCCGGCGCGAGCCCAGGCGCGCGCCATCCCCGGCTCCCACCTTGTCCCCATGGCAACCCCGGGCCCAAGGATGCTCAGAGAGAGAGCGCGAGCGAGAGAGCAGGGGGGGAGAGAGGGAGAGGGAGAGGGAGAGGGAGAGGGAGAGGGAGAGGGCGGGGAGCGCAGGGGACACGGAGGCAGGGAGAGGCCCGAGACCCACAGAGACAGAGACACAGAGACAGAGAGAGCAGAGAGATATTTCTGAAAGAGACAGAAATACAGACATGAGAGAAAGGGAGAGGGGCAGAAAGTAGAAGGGACACTGAGACAAGGAAGAGCCCAGAGACCCAGAGAGATATGCAGAGATACCCAGAGACATAGAGAGGTGGAAAGAGGGAGAGAGGTGGGCAACAGACAGCGACTGGAAGGCAGGGAGAGACCCTGCAGCCCAGAGACTCACAGAGACACAGAGACAGAGAGAGAAGAGAGGAGAGTGTGCAGGAGCACAGAGGACACTGGGCAGGGAGTAATGCCCAGAGACAGACACAGAGACTCAGAGACACACATATAGACACAGGGGCAGCGAGAGACAAGAGGGAGGGAGAGGGTCAGGGAGTACAGAGGGACATGGAGGTGGGGAGAGACCCTGAGATTCAGAGACACAGAGACACCAGGGACACAGAGGCAGAGAGGAAAGGGAGACAGGAGAGGGTGAGGAGCACAAGGAACATGGAACCTGGGAGAGCCTCAAAGAGACAGTGAGATGTGTGGAGACACACAGAAACATAAAGACACAAGGACAGAAGGGGTGAGAGAGAGAGGGACAGAAGCAGAGGGGACACAGGCAGAGAAAGGCCCCAAGATCCACAGACACTCAGAGACAAAGAGATAAGGAGAAAAGGCCCACACACAGAGAGAGATGCAGAGCCAGAAAGACAGTCATATAGAAGCAGACATAGAGATGAAGAGATATAAAGATATATACAGAGATGGAGATAGAGAGAAACAGAGAGAAATAAGAGAGACAGACTTGTAAGAATCAGGAATAGGAGAAGAGCCATCACAGAGACAGAGGGATAGAGAGGCAAGGCAGATCTGGAGAGATACAGAGACAGATACAGAGACAGAGAGATAGAGAGACACAGAGATAAGAGAGCTAGACATGCAGAATCAGAGAGGTAAGAAGAGCCAGTGAGAGAGAAAGGGAAAGAGAGATGCAAATCCAGAAGGACAGACAGAAAGACAAAGGCAAAGACCAGAAGATACAGAGATTGTGACAGAAACTAAGAAAAGGGCACAGAGTCCGAGTCAGACAAGGAGACAGATGATTAGTGAGAAGTAGAAGGAAAGCTAGAGACATAGACACAGAGATTCTGAGAGAGAACCTAAGAATCAGAGACAGAAATAAATGTGCAGACAGAGGCCAAGACAGAAAAAGAGACAGTGAGAGACAGAAAGCAAAGACAGCAGCTCAAAGTAACACAGAGAAACACAGAGACAGAGACTGCAAGAGGCAGAGAGACAAGGCAGCCAGGGCAGGAAGCTTTCTGGTGGACAGAGAGATCCACCAGGAGGTAGACAGAGACAGAGGCATAAATGGAGAGAGACAGAAATAGAGAATGAGACCAGGAAAAAGAGGGGAGACACGGCAAAAACAGAGCCTAGAGAGGGCAGGAAGTGGCAGGTAGGGTGGGAGCAGAGACCAGGGGTTGTCAAGGGGTCTAAGGGAGCCCCAGGAGGACAGCAGCAAGGTGGGAGGGAGGGGAAGAACAGCTGGGGGAGGGAGGGAAGTGCCCGGTCACTGAGCGCCTCTCCTGTGCCAGGAAAGAAAGGGGGGCAGAAGGCGAAGGGGCCCTGGGCCAGGGGAAGGTCCGCCCTGGGTCTGGGGAGGGCATGGGGCTCCCGCCCCCTGCTGGCGGGGACGCGAGGGTGCGCGCGGAGATTGGGGGATTGGGGGGGGCGGAGGATGGGGCTGTGAGTGGTACCCAGACCCGGGAAGGGAGTGGGGGGAGGAGGGGAAGAGGAGGAGGGCGCGGGGGCGCGCCGCGCTGTCTTGGCTCAGCAGCCGCAGCTTCGGGTCGCTTTGTTACCCGCTGGGCTGCCTGGCGCTTACTGAATGGGCACACGAGACCCTCGCAGCGTGTACGTGAGAGAAACACGAGCATCACCAAGTGCCCACGTGTACAGTGTACACTCCCGGGACCCACACTGCAAGTGCATAACACAAATAAATTCAGGAAACACCTACCCCGCGGGCGTACAAAGTAAGTACATGGGACCTGTGCGGCGTGTGCATAATAGCCTGGGAACTACCTATCAGCCCCTATTCACAGCAGCCTCTTGGGACTCTCACTCTGCATAACACAAACAAATGCAAGAACTCCTACCCTGCGTGCATGTGAAGTGACTTGGCAGCACATGGACAACAGACATGGAACGACCTAATACCCCCTCTACAGAGCAGGCTCCGGGCCCCACCCCACAAGTGCATAAAAGAAATAAATACAGGAAGCACCTACCCCACCAGCATGCAAAGTAGGCACATAGGACCTCCATGGCAGGAGCATATAAGGGACATAGAACCACCTAGTACCCACAGCCCCAGCTCTGCCAGAGCAGCTTCCCAGGACCCACAATGTGTGTGCATAACACAGGTAAGTGCAGGAAATAACGATCCCACACGCCTAGAAAGTCAGCACTTGAAACTAATGGACCTACCTAGTGTGAACATAATGCACGTGGAACCACCCGTGAGCAGGTGCCGGAGACCTACAGAGGGCAGATGACAAGTACATACAGGAAACACCCAGCCCGCTTGCATGCAAAGGCACATGGGGCTACTAGTAGGGAGGGCAATCCAGAAGGGGGTGTGTGATGGCAGCACAGGAACTGCCCCCACCGCCAGGGAGGAGCAAGAAAGAACACTGGGGGGGCGGATGTGGCTCAAATGGTTGGGCGTCCGTCTGCCATATGGAGGGACCTGGGTTCGATCCCCGGGACCTCCCGGTAAAATAAAAAATATATATATAGAAGGCGCATGGGCTGCCAGGCTCTGTGTGCTGGTGAGCTGTTGGGCCCCGAGAGCCATGCAGCAGGATGATGACGTAACAGGAGAGAAGATAAGACGAGATGCTCCGAAAGCTCCAGAAGCCAGGAGCTGAGGTGGCGCAGGCAGCAGAATACCTCTCTCCTATATCGGAGGTCTCCAGGATCGAATCCTGGTAAAGACTGGAGGAGGAGGATGAGAAGAGATGGCAGGAAGCAGACACAGAAAATTGCCCAGCAAATGGACACAAAACAGCAAATGGGGAAGGTGGGGTTTAAAATGGATAAAGTAAATAAATAAAATCTTAAAAAAAAAAAAAAAAAAGAACATTAAAAATATATATATATGATAAAAATAAAAAATAGATGTACACAATAGATGTACCCCCCAGACACAAGAGGAACTGTAGACACCCTTGTACCTGCTAGAAGGGAAGCTCCAGCAAGGGCAGGACCTAGCGCATCCTGCTCCTGGCCTTACCACCTGCATCCAGAGGGACCTGACATACGGGGGAGGGGGGCTCGTCCCTTCTGAGAACGACCAAGCGCATAATTATGTATACGACAAGAATACACTAGGCCTTGTGCACCAATGTTAAGGACCCAAAGACGTTGATTTGATCCATGCTAAACCCCCGGGCAGTAAGTTCAGTGACCGTGGTAGAGAAGACATCGTGGAATCATCCAGGATATGCATATTAAGCGGAGGCGACACCCCCCCTCCCCATGGCAGGTTGTCCTGATCTTGAGGGCCCAAAGACTCCAGGAGGGTTGACATCACACATACGTGAAGAGGGACTTGGTACACCACTCACGACACAGGTAAATTGTGTGTCCTCTCCCTGCTGCTGAAGGAGCCCCAATTCCCAAAGTTATTGATTCCTCTGAGGAATGTGTGTGCATGTCTGAGAGAGGGGCTGTCTGTGTGTGTGTGTGTGCACACACATGGCTCTTTCTGTGCACATGATCGTGTGTGCTTAGCCCTCAAGCCCTCCGTGCTCTGCCCATCCACATTTCAGAGACATGCCTGAAAATAATAGCAGCCAGCATATACTAAGTACAGACCAGTGTGAGCTGTAGATGGATATTCTTAGCTGGTGTGTGTGCATCCAAACGGACCTCTAGATGGGTGCAACTGCTCACTAATGCAGTGTGTCTGTGCATGCATCTGTGGTCACCTCTGTGTGTGGGTGTCTGGGTCACAAGTTTCAGGTCTCCCTTACGACTTCTGAGAATAAAGGGCTGAAATAAGCTAAATGGAGGCACATGGAAGGGGGAAGGGAAACCAGTAGAAGGGGCATGGAGATGGTGCAAGGAGAGGGGGAGAAAGACGGGGAGGGAGGCTGGAACAGGAGCCAGGGAATGAGGAAAGGAGGCCTGGGGACAGAGGCTGATGGGGAGAGGGCGATGAGGAAGGAACAGGACAAGGAAAGGAGGAGAATGGGTGGTAAGAGAAGGGAGAGGAGGCTGGGAGAAGGAGAAAGGGAGGTGGTGTGGAGGGGGACTGAAGAGTGGGCAGCAAAGGGCAGGGTAAGGGCATTGGGAGAGGGAAGGGGACTGGGGGATGGAGAAAAGAGAGGGCAGGTGGACGGAGGGAGCCAAGAGGAAGACACGTGAGAGAGTGGAGGTTTTTCTGATCTGATTCCCCCAAGGACCCCGGGGGGGGGGCAAGGGGTTTGGGGGGAGGGTGGCAGGGGATGGCAGGGAGGCCAAGAATGGGGAGGATGGTGCAAGAAGAGAGCTCACAGCAGAGCTCCCCCCGGGTGGGTGGCCACCAGCCTCCGTGTCCTCCTAAAGGGGCTCAGAGAGAACACAGAACCAGCCTGGGGTGTGGAGGCAGTGGAGGGGGGAGCCCAGAGACTTCCAAAGGTCAGAAGAGGCAGGAAGGGACAATGGAAGGGTGGTTGAGACCAGGGGCGGGAACCGAGGACCAGGTAGAAGGAAGAAGGTTAGAAAGACACCGAGCCTAGGGAAGCGGCTGTGGCTCAATCAGTGGGGCTCCCGTTTACCATGTGGGAGGCCCCGGGTTCGGTTCCCGGGGCCTCCTGGTGGGGGCAGGCCCGCCCGCACGGCGTGGTTGGCTGACCCAGCGGGCACGAGCAGCAAGGGGGGGATGGATGAATAAATAAATAAAATCTTTAAAAAAAAAAAAAAAGAAAGACACCGAGCCTGTGGACCGGTAGAAGGCAAGGCCAACTGAGCCGCTGGAGGGTAACATGAAGACCCCACTTCCCAAGTCGGCTCTCCCACAGCATTCAATTCCACTCCATTAAGCAATAGAGACTGAGCACTACCGTATGCTGGTCCCGTGCTGTGAATTGCAGAAACAAAAGTGGATGAGGGGGAGTGGATGTAGCTCAAATGGTTGAGCAACTGCTTCCCATGTACAAGGTCCTGGGTTCGATCCCCAGCACCTCCTAAAAACAAAACAAAACAAACAGGCAAACAAACGAAAAAATCAAATTGAGGGAGCCAGTGTAGCTCAGTGGTTGAGCTCCGGCTTCCCACATACAAGGTCCAGGTTTCAATACCCCGCCCTGGTACCTCACACAAAAAATAAATAAATAAATAAAAGTGGATGAGAGGAACTTCTGGGAAGATGGCGGACTAGTAAGACACGGGAATCTCTTCTCCAGAAAAATAGCTAGAGGACAAGCTGAAAACAGCCCCGAAAAAAGATCTTCTAGGGTTTAGGTCAGCAGGTGAAGGCTGCACACCACCCAGAGGAGAGAGGGACAGAAGAGGGAAATCGCGACTACAGAACCGTGAGTTGCAAGTAGCAGCTTCTGCTGCTGCCGGCACCCTCCCCCACACTCTTCAGAATTCTCGGGCCCCTGGGCCTGCAACCACAGACAAAGGGGGCTTCAGGGATCTGCCACTCCCGGAAAGGGGAGAGAGAGAGGGACACAGCCTTAGGCTGACTCAGGTTCGGACCTGAAATTTGGGCTGCAGAGCCCCACAGACCCTTCCACACGCCCTGGGAGCCCGGAAAGGACTGGAGAAATCCGATCCTCGCAACCTCCCTCTCTTCTAGCCTGGACTAATTGTTGAGGACACCACGGGAGAGGGGAGAGAGAGCCTGGGGCTGACCCTGCTTTGGACTCCCAGGTTTGGTCTGCCCTGTCCAGGGAGCCCTTCCAGGCTGGGTGGGGCTGCGCCATTGTTTGCCTTGGAGTCTGCAAGGGGCTAAAGATATACAAACCTCCCAAACTCCTCCTCTACTAACAGGGACTGATTGTTGAGGATTCAGAAGGGAGTGGAAATATTTCCTAGCTGGGAAACGGGGGGTGCTACGAGAGAAGTCTGGAGAACTGTCTCAGAAAGTTTGAATCACAGGGCTCCTAGCCCCCAGACAGGAAGCTCTATCACATTGATCTGGTCTGTGTCACAACAAATATGCTCAGACCAGGCATTGAATTGAGAGTAGCCAACAAGCGCC
Source organism: Tolypeutes matacus (assembly GCA_026826555.1). NCBI lineage: Eukaryota > Metazoa > Chordata > Mammalia > Cingulata > Chlamyphoridae > Tolypeutes > Tolypeutes matacus. The sequence continues at coordinate 7,957,002 of JAKSZT010054134.1, forward strand.
ATCTCCTGGCAGACCAAGGAAGTACACATAAGAAAATTAATAAGTAAGAGAGTCTTTTCCTGGCCTCTATAGCCTCCCTGCCCAAGGCCCTAGGAAACGACTCTACAACCAATTACTGGGTCCAGTGCCCAGTTTTGAGGAACCAGCAGAACAATCCTAACAATCAAGGTTGAGCCAAAAATCAAAGAGCGGTGGTAACTCACAGCCGCCTGCCACTAAAACCCCATAAAAGAGAAAGAGATAGAGCATCTAAGTAAAATACAAACTAACCAGATGCCTAAGCACCAGCAAAAAATTACGGGCCATACTAAGAAAATAGAAGACATGGCCCAAGAAAAGGAATACAGCAAAGTCCCAGAAGAGATGCAGAATTTGAGAGAACTAATCAGTGAGATGAGCACACATTTCCAAAATCAAATTAATGAGATGAAAGAGAATATAGTTAAAGAGATCAATGACATCAAGAAGTCATTGCACGAACGTAAAGAAGAATTTGAAATCATGAACAGAAAAGTAACGGAGTTCATGGGAATGAAAGATACAATAGGTGAAGTAAAAAATACATTTGAAGAATACAACAGCAGACTCGAAATGATAGAAGAAAGAATAAGTGATACTGAAGACAGAGCAGCTAAAATTGAAGAAAGAAAAGAACAGAGAGAGAAAAGAATGGAAAAAATTGAGCAGGGGCTCAGAGAGTTGAATGACAACACAAAATGCAAGAACATACGTGTCATTGGAGTTCCAGAAGGAGAAGAGAAAGGAAAAGGGGCAGAAAGAGTATTTGAGGAAATAATAGCTGAAAATTTCCCAACTCTCACGAAAGAAATGAACTTTCATGTCCAAGAAGCACACTGTACCCCAATAAGAATAAATCCAAATAGACCTACGCCAAGACACATATTATTCAGAATGTCAAATGTAAAAGATAAAGAGAAAATGCTCAGAGCAGCAAGAGAGAAGCAAACGATCACGTACAAAGGACGTCCAGTAAGACTTTGTGCAGATTTCTCTTCAGAAACCATGGAGGCGAGAAGACAGTGGTAGATACAATTAGGAAACTGAAAGAGAAGAACTGCCAGCCGAGAATCCTTTATCCAGCAAAACTGTCCTTCAAATATGAAGGTGAATATAAAGTATTCAAAAACAAACAGAAACTAAGAGAGTTTGCAAAAAAGAATCCACCTTTGCAGGAAATATTACAGGAAGCCTTAGAACCTGAAAGAAAAAGACAGGAGAGAGAGGCTTGGAGGAGAGTATAGAAGAAAGAAAAGCAGAAAGGATAACCAAAAGAGTAAAAAGAAAGACAAAAATAAGATGACATATGAAAACCAAAGATTAAAATGGAGGAAATAAATAGTGCATTTTCAGTAATATCATTGAATGTGAATGGATTAAATTCCCCAATCAAAAGATACAGGCTGACAGAATGGATAAAAAAACATGAGCCATCCATATGCTGCTTACAAGAAACTCATCTCAGACACAAGGATACAAGCCGGCTGAAAGTAAAAGATTGGAAAAAGATACTCCACGTGAATAGTAAACAGAAAAGAGCAGGGGTAGCTATACTAATATCAGACAAAACAGACTTCAAATGCAAAAAAGTGATAAGAGATGCGGAAGGCCATTATATATTAATAAAAGGGACAATCCTCCAGGAAGATATAACAGTCATAAATATCTACACACCTAACCAGGGTGCCCCAAAATATATGAGACAAACTCTGACAAAACTGAAGGGAGAAATAGACATTTCTACAATAATCGTTGAGGACTTCAACACCCCTCTCACATCATTAGATAGAACAACTAGACAGAAGATCAACAAGGAAACAGAGAACTTGAACAATATGATAAACAAGTTAGACCTAACAGACATATACAGAACACTGCATCCAAACTCAGCGGGTTATACATTCTTCTCAAGTGCCCATGGATCTTTCTCCAGGATAGACCACATGTTAGGTCACAATACAGCTCTCAATAAATATAAAAAGATTGAAATTATACAAAGCACCTTCTCAGATCATAATGGAATGAAACTAGAAATCAATAACAGACAGGAAAAAAGGAAATTTGCAAATGTGTGGAGACTGAACAACACACTCCTAAATATTCAGTGGGTCAAAGAAGAAATTGCAAGTGAAATCAGTAAATATATTGAGACAAATGAAAATGAGAACACAACATATCAAAACTTATGGGATACAACAAAGGCAGTCTTGAGAGGGAAATTTATAGCCCTAAATGCCTATATTAAGAAACAAGAGCTCTTTCCCTGCCGCCGCGGAGATATGCGGAGGCGGAAGCCTGGGTGATTTCAAGATTCGGCTCCACCCGTAATCCATCGCCATGGCTGAGGAAGGCATTGTTGCTGGAGGTGTAATGGACGTTAACACTGCCTTACAAGAGGTGCTAAAAACCGCCCTCATTCACGATGGCCTAGCACGTGGAATCCGCGAAGCTGCCAAAGCCTTAGACAAGCGCCAAGCCCATCTTTGTGTGCTTTCATCCAACTGTGATGAACCCATGTATGTCAAGCTGGTGGAGGCCCTTTGTGTTGAGCACCAAATCAACCTAATTAAGGTTGACGACAACAAAAAACTAGGCAAATGGGTAGGCCTCTGTAAAATCGACAGAGAGGGGAAACCCCGTAAAGTAGTTGGTTGCAGTTGTGTGGTTGTTAAGGACTATGGCAAAGAATCTCAGGCCAAGGATGTCATCGAAGAATATTTCAAGTGCAAGAAATGAACAAATAAAAAACTTTGCTCTTCAAAAAAAAAAAAGAAACAAGAAAGAGCTAAACTCAAAGATTTAACTGAACAACTTGAGAAACTAGAGAAAGAACAGCAAACCAATCCCAAAGCAAAAAGAAGGAAAGAAATAATAAAGATTAGAGCGGAAATGAATGAAAATGAGAACAAAAAAGCAATAGAGAAAATCAACAAAACCAAAAGCTGGTTCTTTGAGAAGATCAATAAAATTGACAAACCCCTCGCTAGACTAACAAAGAAAAAAAGAGAGAAGATGCAAATAAATACAATCAGAAATGAAAGGGGGAAAATTACAAATGACCTCACAGAAATAAGAAGAATCATAAGAGGATATTATGAGAAACTATATGCCAACAAACTAGACAACCTGGATGAAATGGACAAATTTCTAGAAACTCATAACCAACCTACACTGACACAAGAAGAAATACAAGAACTTAACAAACCAATCACAATTAAGGAGATTGAATCCGTCATCAAAAATCTCCCAGCAAAGAAAAGTCCAGGACCAGATGGCTTCACAGGTGAGTTCTACCAAGTATTTCTAAAAGAATTAACACCAATCCTGTTTAAACTCTTCCAAAAAATTGAAGAGGAGGGAAAATTACCCAACACATTTTATGAAGCCAACATCACCCTAATACCAAAACCAGATAAAGATTTCACAAGAAAAGAAAATTACAGACCAATCTCTCTCATGAACATAGATGCAAAAATTCTCAACAAAATACTTGCAAATCGAATCCAACAGCATATCAAAAGACTTATACATCACAACCAAGAGGGATTTATTCCTGGTATGCAAGGCTGGTTCAACATAAGAAAATCAATCAATGTAATACACCACATTAACAAACTGAAGGAAAAAAAACACATGATCATCTCAATAGATGCAGAAAAGGCATTCGACAAAATCCAACATCCTTTTTTGATAAAAATACTTCAAAAGATAGGAATAAAAGGAAAATTCCTCAATATGATAAAAGGCATATATGAAAAACCCACAGCCAACATCATACTCAATGGGGAAAGGTTGAAAGCTTTCCCCCTAAGATCAGGAACAAGACAAGGATGCCCACTGTCACCATTGTTATTCAACATTGTACTAGAAGTTCTAGCTAGGGCAATTAGACAAGACAAAAAAATTAAAGGCGTCCAAATAGGAAAAGAGGAAGTAAAACTCTCACTGTTTGCGGATGACATGATCCTGTCTTTAGAAAATCCTGAAGTATCCACGACAAAGCTACTTGAACTAATAAATGAGTTCAGCAAAGTGGCAGGATATAAGATCAACACGCAAAAATCAGTAATGTTTTTGTACACTAGTACTGAACAATCTGAGGAGGAAATCAGGAAGAAAATTCCATTTTCAATAGCAACAAAAAGACTCAAATACCTAGGAGTTAATTTAACCAAGGAAGTACAGGACCTATATGCAGAAAACTACAAAACAATGCTAAAAGAAATTTAAAAAGACCTAAACAAATGGAAAGACATTCCGTGTTCATGGATTGGAAGAAAAAATATCGTGAAGATGTCAATCTTGCCCAAACTGATTTATAGATTCAATGCAATACCAATCAAAATCCCAACAGCTGACTTACAGAATTAGAGAAGGCAATTACCAAATTCATCTGGAAGGGTAAGTGCACCTGAATAGCCAAAAGTATTCTAAAAAAAGAAGAGCAATGTCGGAGGAATTTCACTGCCTGACCTTGAAACATATTACAAAGCTACAGTGGTCAAAACAGCATGGTACTGGCATAAAGATACACATATCGATCAGTGGAATAGAATTGAGAATCCAGAAATAAACCCTCACCTATACAGTCAACTAGTTTTTGACAAACCTACCAAGCCCACGCTGATGGGGAAAAACAGTCTCTTCAACAAATGGTGTTGGGAGAACTGGATATTTATAACCAAAAGAATGAAAGAGGACCCCTATCTCACCCCCTATACAAGAATCAACTCAAAATGGATCAAAGATCTAAATATAAAAGCCAGGACCATAAAACTACTAGAAGAAAATGTAGGGAAACATCTTCAAGACCTTGTAGTAGGGAAACGGATGTGGCTCAAAAGGTTCGGCGTCCGTCTGCCATATGGAGAGACCGGGGTTCGATCCCCGGTACCTCCCAGTAAAAAAAAAAAAAAAAAAAAGACCTTGTAGTAGGTGGTGGTGGGTCTTGGACTTCACACCCAAAGCACGTGCAACAAAAGAAAAAATAGATAAATGGGACCTCCCCAAAATTAAACACTTTTGCACCTCACAGGACTTTGTCAGAAGGGTGAAAAGGCAGCTGACTCAATGGGAAAAAATATTTGGAAATCACATATCTGATAAGGGTTTAATATCCAGGATATATAAAGAGATTTTACAGCTCAACAATAAAAAGACAAATGACCCAATTAAAAAATGGGCCAAAGATTTGAATAGACATTTGTCCAAAGAAGAAATACAAATGGCAAAAAAACACATGAAGAAATGCTCAACATCACTCATGATTAGGGAAATGCAAATCAAAACTACAATGAGATATCATTTCACACCTACCAGAATGGCCACTATTAAAAAGACAGAGAACTACAAGTGTTGGAGAGGATGTGGAGAGATAGGAACACTTCTTCACTGTTGGTGGGAATGCAGGATGGTACAACCACTATGGAGGACTGTTTGGCAGTTCCTAAAGAAGTTGAATATAGACTTGCCACGTGACCCTGCAATACCACTACTGGGTATATACCCAGAAGAACTGAGAGCAGTGACACGAACAGACATCTGCACACCGATGTTCATAGCCACATTATTCATCATTGCCAAAAGTTGGAAACAACCCAGGTGTCCATCAGCAGATGAATGGATAAACAAACTGTGGTCTATTCACACGATGGAGTATTATGCAGCTGTGAGAAGAAATGAAGTCATAAAGCATATGGCAACATGGATGAATCTGGAGGACATTATGTTGAGTGACGCAAGCCAGACACAAAAGGACAAATACTGTATGAATGCATTACTATGAACCAAATATATTGTGTAATATATTGTTTGATTCACACACACAAAAAAAAACAAAAAAACAAACAAAAAACAAAACAACAAAAAAATTTACAGGTATCCATTACATTTAATTGTGAAATGTATATATTTATTCATCTGTGTTTACTTTTTAGTTTTTTATTGCTTATGTTTTCAATTATTAAATGTACAAAATAAAGTTAAAAAAAAAAAAAAGTGGATGAGATGCACTCTGCCCTCACAGAAACTATCGCCTATGGAGAAAAATGGATAATAAATAAATAAGCAGTGACTGAAACACTTGGCAATGCTGATGGGCCTCAAAAGCAAAGGGAAAGAAGACCACATACTGTAGGATTCCATTTATATAAAACTCTAAGAGACAGGGTAAAACTGTAGGGACAGAAAAGCAGCTCAGCGGTTGCCAGGTGTTGGGGGTGGAAGGAGGAGACTGACAGCAAAGGGGATGGAAAGAACTTTTGAGGGTAATGGAAATGGTTTGTATCATGGTTGTGATGGTTGTAACATGACTGTGTGTGTCTGTGTGTGTGTATCAAAACTCATCAATTTGTATACTTAGGGGAAGGGATAGGGTTCAAGCAATTGGGTGCCCGCCTCACACACGGAAGGTCTTGGGTTTGGTTCCCAGTGCCTCCTAAAGAAGACGAACAGACAGACGAGGGAGCCATCTTGAGGGGGGGGTAAAAATAAAAATAAATTAATAACACTTTAAGAAATTGTACTTAAAGTTGGGGGGGGTTAGTGTATGTAAATTATACCGCAATAAAGTATACCAAAACTAAATATGTAAATGAGTGATTACTAGCCAGAATAGTAAGACTCAAGGAAGGGAAAACACAGGGTTCTAGAGGAGCCAAGAGGACGTGGAGGGGACAGTGAGGGAGGGCTTCTGGGAGGAGGTGATGCCTGAGATAAGGCGTGAAGGGTGGCGGTAAGGGGGAGGAGTTTCCAGTGGAAGAGGGAACAACACATAGAAACAGGAAAAAAAAATGGGGAAAAAAAATGAGTCTTGAACGCAGATTGCAAGGTAGGACTATCAAGAAATGAGAGTAGAGGAAAACAAGGTCCAAAGCACAAATCTCTTGGCTATTGGGAGTACCACGTTGAATAAACACCATGTGCATCCCCCAAAGACCCAAAAGAGGGAAACTCTAAGATAGGATGGGTATTTCTAATCTGCTTCCCTGGCCACCCCAGAGAAAGGGCTTCCTTTCCACTGCCCTTTGCAGAACTTCTTCCCTGCTCCCTGCAAATGGGGACATCCTTCCCCACTAGAAAACAACCTCTATAACGGACCATTTCTGAGAAGCAGCTCCAAACCCTCAATCTCTGCCCACATCTTCCCGTAAGCTTGCCGGGTCCCAGTGAATGCCTCCTACCTGGATTCCGTGGGGCGGCTGCCCCCTGGTGGCAGGAGAGATGCATTACTGAGGATGACGGGGACAGCCGCGCGGACAGCCGCAGGGACAGTTTCTCGCCCCTCCAGAGCCCAGTCCAGGCCTTTCTCATCACTGTCCTCCTTCCCGGAAAGCATCCTCCTAAATCCAGCAGGCACTTTTCAGCCCTGACTCTTGCCTTCTCTGCAGCACATGGCCACAGCCATATTTTAAAAATCCTCGGCATCTAAGAAACATCGCTCTCTTCATCCTCCTTCTGTCTGCAATGCCCTCGCAGGGTGCACCACCCCCTTCCTACAGCTGACTTCTCTACGCTGATAACTCCCAAATTAATCTCCAGCTTAGACTTCTCTGCTAAGCTTCAGATCCAGACACCCAGTCTTCTCCTGGAGGTTCCAAAGGTGCCTCCCAATCAACATGTCCAATCTGAGCATGCCACCTTCCCCACTGTGTCCCCAGACCAAGGTTCCCTCTGCCCATGGGGACACCTCCATCCAGTCAGGCATTCAAATAATAAAATGGCACCTGTGAGGAGTGGATGTAGCACAGTAGTTGAGCGCCTGCTTCCCATGCACGAGGTCCTAGGTTCAATCCCCGGGACCTCCTAAAAAAAAAAAGGCATCTATCCTTGACAGCCTCCTCTTCCTCATGCTCACATCCAATCAGGTTCCAAATCCCACCACCCAGTTTATTTCCTTCCTCAAAATTAAGTTGAACCATATGAAAGTGCCAATTGTCAATGTTTTTTTTTCCTTACAAAAGCAGCAGTTTCATAGAGTTCAACCTAATATTTCTCAGCTCCATCTCCTCTTCCCTTCCCTGCTGCCAGTGGCCCAGCTCAGGTCTCTACATCTCCTGCTTGGACTGTGGCATCTGCTTCCTATCTGGCCTCCCATCCTCCAACCTCCCAGCCTCCAGCCACGCCCTATCTAATCTGCCCCCACATTGGCCACTGGAGTGATCTTTCTACAACGTGGCTCTGATCAAATCACTCCCCTCTTTCAGGGCTCCCCATTGCCAACAGGACGAAACCCAAACTTCTTAGCCAGCTTTACAGGCCCTTCACAATATCTGCCTCTCTTTCCCCTCCAGTCAGCTGCCATGCACCCTATACTCCAACCATCCCAAATCACCACCACTTCTTTGAATCTGCCCCCTCGTACCTCTTGGCCCTTACACATGCTGTTCCCTATACCCAGAATGCCCTTCTCTCCCTGGCTAACCGCCATTCAACTTCAGAACCAGCTAACATAGCATCATATGCTATTGCAAATCTCCAGTTTATCCATTCGTCCATTTAATACATACAGCTTGAGTGCCTATATACGCAGCACCTCCGTGGACGGTGCTGGGGGTGCAAAGGGGAATAGGATACAGGTCCTGCCTTCCAGGAGCTCGCAGTTCAGTAGAAACCGAGCAGATAAGGGCATAAATCAATCAATCAAAACAACTGTGGAGTTATCTGTGTGAGTTTTGTATTATTTCTGTAACTGTCCTTGAAATTATTTCAAAATAAAAAAGTTAAAAAACAACAACAACAACAAAAAAAAAAAAAAAAAAAAAAAAAAA